>JBCAUA010621714.1:4208-31109 GCA_038406235.1 Peronia verruculata
CCCCCCCTCCCCCCCCCCCCTTCCCTCCAAACTATTGATCGAGTATAAATTTTAAAATATATATCAGGACAGAGAGACAATGTCTTTGGAAGCAACATAAAACAAAATCCAGTGTTCACAAGAATTTCCTTTTAATTCTATAAACTCTATAATTTTTTTTTTTCACAGGATAATTGATTCCAAAGCAACATTCATGGGACATTCATGGCAAAGAAGATAATCACCATGCATGTAGTTTATCTGACGAAAGTGTCTAAATCACCATAAACAAAAACTGAGATGTGACACGATAAATCAGGCGCTTGTCAAACTGAGCCAACTGGAGAAATCACAGGTTTTTTAACGTTTTTTTTTTTTTTTCACAGAAGCCTTCTATATCAATCTAAAAATGCATCTCAGAGTTAAATTTGCTGAAACAGATTGAGAAACAGTCCAAACATTGTAATTTAGTGGCATGGCCTAATAAGGATTAACAAAACTGATCCACCATTTTCTCACCAAATTCAGATGCAGCAACAGGTCACCCCCATAGTATTTTATTGCCAATATCTCAACTTTTACTTATGATAGAACAATATCTTTTTCAAACATGGAAAGAGAAGTGAATAATCTTTACAGCGATACCAGTAACTCCATATGCTCAAAATTTGACGAGCACCTGATTTCATGTTGTGCCTCAATTTGTAAATACACTGCATATACGTCACCTTCATGACACATGTGCAATAAATAGAAGAGTCAGAGTAACAGCAATATATTATTCCTTCAGTATCATAAGTATTTCTGAATTTTATTCCCCATGGCGAAAAAGATGTATTTTCAGTAGGCGTAATTTTATCCATCAAAACATTAAATAAACCTCAGATAAATATGAAGAGATATCAACTGTTTGCCTCATGTTTCTACCTACCTGAGAATGTTGGGATGAGATAACTTGTTCATCAGCTGGACCTCACGCAGGGCGCTCGGCCGATTGGCTGAGTCTTTGTTGATCTTCATTACCATCTCCTGATTGGTCACTCGGTGGGTTGCCTGGTGATTACACAGAAAAATAAAAATAGTAGCCAGACTAGTCAGTAATAGAGAAAAGTCCAGGTGGGCAAAGGAATTAGTGCCTGGCAGTGATCTCAGTGGTATAAAGATTTCTCTAATCAAATCGCTATGTTTGGCCATTGAGCATTATCTTTCTGAGACTCAGCTCTTGGAACACTGTTTAAGTAATGTACCTCAGTGATCTTAGATAAGAACTGTAAAAATAGCTGTCAGAAGAACTTCGCAAAATACATATGTATTAAAAACAAACAAAACACTGCCTATCAATTTTATAAAGAAAATATCAACATTTATTCCTCGTCAGATCAGATAAATGGTATCAAACACTAGCCATTACTTATTGTTCAAGGGTTAAGAAAGGCACAAGTACAAGGATACCAATATCAACATGATTGTTTGTTTGTTTGTGTTGGCTATATTGTGTCAAACACAGTAAGATAAGTTTACACGTTAAGAAGAAAAGAGGAGAGAAAGCAGGACAGAAGACAGGAGCAAGAAGAGAGAGAAGAGATGTCTTCCTTGGAATGTCAAGGATGGCACTCCATGGGAGACCCCCCACCGACGGTAGGCTTACACCACCTGCAGGTGGGAGCAGATAATCTACTTATAAACCCAGGGCACCCGTGGGGGAACATCAACATGATCATGGCTATATTGTGCCAAACATGATAAGATACATTTACATGTCAGAAAGGCTGATCAAGTATACAGAAGAAGAGAGGAAAGAGAGCGGGACAGAAGACAGGAGCAAGGAGAGTGAAGAGATGTCACCCCTGGAATGTTGTGAATGGACTTTTTTAGGCTGAAACTGACATAATTTGTATGTTGGTTAGGTAGTTGACTCATGGCCAGAAGATTTATTGTGGACTTGAAAAATGTTTTGTGGAATACAAAAAATTTTTCTATTTTTTATCGTATTTTTGCACATACAGGACATAGAACATGATGGCATCTTATTGAAATTATCTGAGATAATCTTTCCCCCCACAAGAGGTTGAAGGCATGTATAAACTGTAACTGTAACCATAATCATTGAAACTATGTTCTGTACAATGGTGTATAGTGGTAACTGGTCTGTTTCTGAGGCCCAGTGTGCTGACAGAGAAGATGCAATGGGTGACAACTGCCAGCTTGTCTTGTTCATCCTGTTTACCATCCCGCATTTCATTCTTCACTCTCTATATCCTTTTCTATCTTTCTTCTTTGGAAACTCTTCTTTCTCTTAATTTTCAACATCTCATCTTCCACCTTTTCTCTCTCTCATTCTACTGCTCTTTCTACTCTGAAATTTAAGGCTGTTTAATTGAGTCATTTTAATACTATTTTTATTTGCAGTATATTTTTTTTTTCATCCCCATGATTTCTTATTTTTCTTGCCTTGCTCTTTCTCTTTCTCTGTCTTCTTTCCTTCAGCTCCTCAACCCTACCACAAGATTTTCATTGCATCCTATCAATATAACATGGAGTTACAGCCTGACAAATACAAACTTATAAATGCTTAACCCTTGACTTAGGGCAGCACTTTAAAAGCAAATGGTAGTACAACTCTGAAACAATGTCAAACAACAGAAGCCATTTAGTAAGATTATTAAAACAAAATACTGATCAAAGGCAGAAGTCTGTCCTTTATGGTAATTTTGTCATACAAAGTACTTTTTAAGTTGATTCACATGCAGCTGTAGTCGGCTTGTCTTCCTTCTGTTTCATATTTGTCAGACTGGTTTTAAAGGCTAACAAATTTCAGCACTGCCCATCAGAAGACCATATACACTATCAGGTATGTTCATCAGAATAATTTGACCATCATTCCATTCCCCATCTTTCACAAAGCACAACAAACATGACTGTAATGAAGCCACTACTTCTACTACATCACTATGTAATGTGAATACAGTCCTATTAACCCTCTAGAATCCTGCATCAGATATTTAATACACAGTTAGCAATCGCTTCGAGAGATGGAAAGTTAAGAACAAGTTATGTTTTCTACATGAGAAACAAATTTTAGAGCCAAACCCTTGAGGTAAACCAACATTCAGTCAGTACAAATGATCTCATAGTATATTTTTATGAAAGTTCACCTCTGTCTTAAGACAGTGCTACTATAAAATTGTTTTAAAAGCTGTTCCTGGAGGGTTAAGGCATAACAACCTTGACTGTATTGCAGCCACTTCACTTGTAATGTAAACACAGCTTGCTAAAGAACCCATGCAGTCTCCCAGTGGTAAGCCATGTTTGTCCACGATTGTCAAGTGGCTCATTAATAATGTATTGTAGTGGTTATGATGCCTTGCTTTTTTTTTTTAAGTTCTTTTATCCCATCCAACATGAGAGGCTAAAACATACAAATCCCCTTTCATCTACGAGCTCTCTCTAACCAGCAGTGGTGACAAGCACTCTTGATACAGGAAGGAGCAGCTTTCATATGCTCAACAAATTATCCCACCTCTCTGTCCATTTACCAACATCACTGTGTACAGATGTTTATCTCTTTCCTCTTCTTTACTATAAATCTGCAACAAAACCAAAATACGCTTACGGACTCTAACTGCTGAATGGATCCATATGAAATTTGGCACACAACATTGTTGCATATGGATCTGTGTGTCTGTGTATATACATCTGAAAAAAGCTTAGTATTTTTGACATTATTCTAAAAATGCGATTATAATTGAATAATAAACTCACAAGGGTGATCGATCCAAACTGTACATTCGATATTATGACATGTTCTATGAGTAACACTCAGTTTAATCAACCAAAATATCAACATTGAGGTATGTACGCTTTGCCATACACTCTTAAGTTGCAAGGCTATATATTAAAACTCTCCCATAGAGGATATGGGTTCTTCTCTAGTTAACTCAAAATGTGTCAACAAAAACTACTAAAAGGAGTGTTCAGGTTTAAGAGATGAGGATTAATTCTTTAACTTGACAGAATATGAAGACTATATCACAACACTGTACAACTTTTGAAATGGAAACCCAGTGCAAAGTATGATCATGTTCTTTGACCTGACAGGTCCTTGACAGTTCTAGGGCTAAACAAATTATATTCATTTTGCTTTTGCCCTCAACCAAGCCTATCATCTTCTTTTCCATTACGCCCCTGAGTTTGAGAGTCTAAATAATGACAAATAGTACCTACAGTAAATTTTGAGATCCATTCAAGAAAAAAGATAAATAAATAAGAGGTGGAAAGAAGATGGTAATCCATGATGGCTGATTAAAACTGTATAAGCCAGTAAGGGCGTAGGACGTCAAAAATTTGCATGTGACAATAAAATCCAGCAGTGAAGTGCTTTCGTAAGAGAATCTTCTCTTCATTTCTTATACATGTATAATAGGGGTTGTGATAAGCATCATAGTTTTCATTGACCAATAGTGTCAGGCCTGATCTCTTAACATTAAGTTCAGTGGGCTTTTGGAATATGTCATTATGGTTACATTCTAGTGGTTAATGACTCACCACTCTCACCTCAGTACTTCAGCAACATATCTGGACAGTTCATGGGCATGTAACTCTTCCTTGTCCATCCTACTTCTCCAACTTCCTTCCATACTTCCTTCCCACACATACAATGACTCTCTCACACTTTCTACCATCATAAATCCCTTCCCCATCCCCCACACACAAATGTCATCTCCTTCCTCAATTCTAACAACTATGTCTTTTTCCTTTCTCCTCCACTTTACCCCCCCCCCTTCCCCCACAACTTATCCGTTCACAAATACTCCTTGCTCCACTGACCACCTCCCCCCCACAAGCATTCATCATCTGACCATACATTTTTCCCCTACCCCCCCCCCCCCTTCTTCCCTTTCATAGTCACTCACTCTGACCTCCATCATCTCCTTCCCCTATCCCCTACTCCTCCTTCCTCCCTTTCCTCATTCCTCCCTTCCACCAACCATCTCACCATCTTGCCCCTCTTCCTGCCCCCTCTCCCTCTTCCCTCCACATCTACCATATAAAGACAAACATACATCCTCTACTGCCTGTCCCCACTTCACCCCATCAATTCCATTCAGTTTCGCCTGTGGCTGCTGTAACCACAACAGGCAAGTTCAAACTCAGATCAGGACTGCCTCCATGACAGACAGCCTCACAGCGACCCAGTTAAAAACACACAACAAACAAACAAACAAACAGACACAGACATACATGACAAGGTGACCAAGACCACCTAACAACAGTAAAGAAGTAACACTGACATGACATCAAAGAAATGAGTTCAAGTGTATCATCCCTTAACAAAAGACAAGTGGGTCCCATGTGTTGATGCAACATCTGCTAAACTTGCACTGTTATTCTCTTTTATCTTGAACAAATTGGGTAGGAGTTGAAGTATTTTAACATTAGCATCAGTGAAAAGACCAGGCCATGCTCAATTTTAAGAAGTCTCTCCCCACTATTACAGTGCAGATAACATTATGCATTGGTGACAAAGGAACTTCACGATCCAAATATTTGAATCTTTTCATCTCATCATTTTCTTTCTTCAAAGTCCATTTAAGCTGCCACTAAATTTTCTTCTTTTTTATGTAATGATATAGAGGGGGGATAAATCCATTTAAAAGTGACAATAATAATAATGTGAGCTTAAACCACTCTCTTGAGAAATCTAGAAACACATTGGGTCTAGGTCAAAGTCTCAATGAAAGGTGAACTATTAAACCATCAACAAAGTCTTATCAACATATAAAGAGATGACTAGTGAGGTGTGGAGCATTTCATGAAATACCAGACATAAGACCAGTCTTTCCCATCTTTACCTTGTAGACATTGGCATAGAATCCACATCCCAGTTCCTCAAGGATGAAGTCATCGATGCGTGTTAGTGCCGACACCGCATGTTTCAGAGCCAGACATGAAGAAGTGGGTTGTGGAGGTGGGGATGGCGACCTCTGGCCTGCAGCCTCATTACTGATGGACACTGATGCAGACAGAGATGAGAAATATTCAAATACATGTATTGTATTGATCCATGAGGACAAATATCTCAACCAGTTTGCAAATTGCAGAAAAGTGCAAGCAAAATCCTGTGATAAAACGTACCATATGACCATAATATTTTATGTACTGATCAATGAACCACAAACAAACATGCTGTTGTACACAGATTCTTCGATCCATCCATCTATGCATTTACATGCATATTGATAAAAACAAAAACAGATGCATATGCACACATCCACACACACATACACACAAATATACACAATGTAAGATTGGGTTGTCCATCTAAATTCTGAAATATTCTGACTGACAATGACATCCAAACTGACACTGCAATTCAATTCACAAATCCAGCAGCTTTGATACACACTTAAGTCTTAAATCATCCTATACAAACACTTTGCCAATTAGTCAGAACTGATGATCATGTCATCACAATGCAGACCCACGTGACTTAAGAAATTTTTGTTTTTACTAGTTTTAATAATTTTAATCAATTTTTCTATTTCATGGGCCAAATCAAATTCCATTATAGATAAAATAATGAATTTACTTTCCTATGCAAATCTCACTTTATTTATGATAAATGCCACCTTGTAAATTATAAGAGTGAAATAGTTTCTCTCCAATGGCAAAACACAGTGCGTACTAAAGTGAGAAGAAAGAAATTTACCAAAGAAAGTTGTGTGCAGGAGTTTAATACACAAAAAGAATCCTCTCCATCTATTATTGCAATGTAAAGGTTGTTTTTTTTTGTTTAGGTGATATCTAATATTCCACATATCTATATTAAAAAATTTCAAGAAAACCTACAATAGGCATATGGACTCGAAAACTGCTGAAAGGATCCATCTGAAATTTGGCACACAGCACTGTTGCATATGGATCTGTGTTTCTATGTAAATAAAGCTGAAAAAAGCTTATTTTGATGTTATTTCACAAATGCGATAATAATAGAGCGATTAAGTTGCGAGACTGCTTGATCCAAATTGTACGTTCTATATTATGATGCATTCAAACACGTTTTCTTTGAGTAACATTCAGTTTAATCAACCAAAATATCAGCATTGAGGTGCACACACTTCTCCATACACTTTAAGTCGCAGGGCTAAATATTTTTAAAAATCCCCCTTCGGGGGCCATGGGTTCTCTTCTAGTATATAAATTCACATTTACAAAACAAAAGGTGACATTTCTACATAAGTGAATATTCATTAAAGAAATTCTGTCCCTATACTTGACTGGCTCTAAACTTGTATCTGAGGGTGAACCAATCTCAGTACAATCAAACAAATGTTAGGCTCATAATCACATAATTATATAAATAGGATATTGTTCCTGATGTAGAATTTCAGTGTATCACTGGTGTCCTAGACTTTCAATTATCTGGGAAAGGTAAAGGTTCTGTATGTTTTTCAGTTAACATATGGAGATGGTTTTTGTCTCAGCTAGCAGTTAACCCTGGAAGTGTCAGTAAGGGCTGCTGGAGTGTCAGTGTCAGAATTTCTCAAATGCTATGAAATTTCATGTTTATGGAATGATAGTTATATGTTTTATGGCGAACTGTTATGAATAAATATGTTACCACACTGCCAGCTGTTTGGAAAGCAAACTGTGGTGTAAAGTATAATAAATTGTGTCTTTGACTAGACTGACCCCATAACAAATGTAGGGTTAAACATCCAATTACATATCAAACATGAGGCTTTGTACTGATCTTTACCTTCATTACTGTTTTTGCTGCCATTGCCCACATACTCAGAAACACTGATGGTCTTGCTTCTCCTCAGATGTCTCTGTTGTAATCTCCCACCTTGCCCTTTCTCTGGCTTATTATCTGACATTTTGATGGCAGTGCCTTTGCAGCTGAACAGGGTCATTTTCAGAGGTCACCATGATGCTTCATGGACTTAAACAGTGTTGCCAGAGCTCAAGGTCAAGCTTGCTGTTCCCCACATGAATCTGGAGAGACAGAAAACAAATGTGCAAATACATCTATGCAGTGAAAAGGTTGCTATAGTCCGGTGCTTGAAAGTGAAAGAGTTCAGGTGTCAGCAATGAAATATTTGTACAAATGTATGGCAGATACAAAGTTCAATCAAGCATATAAAAAAAATATATGATTCAAGTTCCTGCTTCTTTTTGTATTTAGAGTGTTTCTATCAATCTATTTACTCCTTCTTAGCTCATAAAGAAATGTAAATGTATATCTATGATCCCATTGAAGACATGCTGTCTCAGCAAAAGTCTAGAGCAAAGAGGATGTTCGGTGCCTTGTTCAAGGAGAGAAAATGTCCCAGCAGGAACACCCTCTGTGATTTTAAAATGATCAACCAATGTGTCATATGCTGGAGAGAAAGTAAAATAAACTCCAAGCACATTGTAAATCTTCACATCGCCCAGCCCATAAACATCTGCAGCTCAGTGTAAACAGCTCAGGACACTGGCATGGGCCTTCATGTGGAGAGAGTTTACAAGGGGAGAGGGCAGGTGTAAAGATATCAAATCAGACTGGTAAAAGCGAATCTTGCTGCTGCCAGCCACTGGTTTTATTTTTTCCTTTACACATCAATCACTATTCTCTATAAAAAAAAAAAAAAATTTCCTCTCTAGATTTCAAAAAGCAGAGACACACAGCCAATTTTTATTCTGTTGGTCATAGATTGAACTCACAATTTTAATGAAAATGGAGACAGAATATTAGCTATGCACACAACATCACCTTCCACAGGAGGTTGGAAGACGTTAAACCATTAGCTGTGCATACTAACTACATTGTAACTCACCACCTCCATGGATTAGTCAGGGATTTTATAATGTCAATAATTATGCCTATTCTTTTTTCTTTCAATGGGTGCAACATGACTTAATGGGCAAGGCAGACAAAAAAAAGAAAAAAAAATGAAAACAAAATTCTTTCACAAACAGCCTCAAAGAACTTTTTAAAAATCTTCCTGTTATGAGATATTTGTGAAATTCAAATGAAACTATATGAAGAAAGGCATGTAATCCTTACAGCAAAAGACTTGGAAATTATCCTGGAAAGAGATGTATGATGATTTCAAGGGCTTCACTTATGACAGAAATCATACCCTGATTTCACAGCGACCAATTTCACAATATGAGGCAAAATGATGACTTTTTGCATCTATAAATAAAGTAAAAATGTGTTTCTTGTATAAATAAAATAACAATGGGCCCTAGGCAGCCTTCTTGCTGTTCTGTATTATTCTGAATGAACAGGACCGTTCACTTCATTGTTTTTCTTAGTTTTTTTAACGAGAACAGGATCTTTCCTGTCTATCCTGAAGAGCTCTATATTCATCATGATGATGACAGACATCACACAAGTGAATCAGAGGGAGTGGAGGTAATTATCCTATAAGACATGTAGAAAACAACAAAACAGCAGACACAGAAATTAATGAGAGTAGAGATAAGAATAACCAAAGTAATATAATGTTACCTAATTCCCTACAGCACAAATATCCATGGCCTTTCATATGAGATGCCACTCATGGTGTTTCAGGAACTCTGACCTATTGTGTGACAACTGAACATATAGTATACACGTTCACATGTGCAGAAAGATTTGTGTGGTCTGTTTCTACTTGAGAATCGATTGCAAAATACTGAAACTTACTTTGCTATGTCTTTGCACAGATACTGTGGTTCAAAGCAGAAACAGTTTCCAAATAAATACACACCTACTTACCAATAACAAAGATCGCAATGTTGTTGACAACCGAAGAGGAAATATTAATGGAAGGAAAACTGAAGAGATTTCTTATATACTAAGCCTGACTCAGGGATGTGACAGGACTGACAGTTTTAAGGGGGGGGAACAAACTATCGAAAATGGGGTTTTGCCTATATTTACACACTTTGAACTCCTCTCATACCAACAGATGGGGCCCGAAGCACATGCTTTATGTTCCCAAATGTCACCAACACAGGACCACTAAATGGCTGTTTAGATCTAAGAGATTATGGAAATTCAAACACAATATTCTCAAAATGTATGAATTCTTCACTTTTTTCCCTCAGGCTTTTTTATTTCTCAGCCAATTTTCAAAACACAAAATGGTGGCACTGTCATGACAACCAGGTGCAAAACAATTTTTTTTCACCCTTTCTTCTAATTTGGACAAGCTGCATCCAAATTTGAAGCGCAAAAAATCTCTCGTTCAAGCATTTGAAAAATCACTCTTAGGATCGCCCCTCCTTAACAGGATACTACAATTTGTAATAATACTATTGTCTTATCATGTACATTTACGACATACAGATCTTGCACTTCCATATGATTCACAAACAACCTAGTGTTGTCAGCTATCACAGATATCATGTTTGTAAATTGTGCACTGTCTAAAACATGCATGAGCGTATGACTGTGACTCTTACAATAGAATTCTCTTATCAACCCACAATAGCACATTCATCAGCCAATATGACAACATGTCATTCTGTGGCTAAACAGCTTTAACAATTGCTCTAACCTCACAAACACAGAAATGTCAAAGCATCACACTGGAAACAAAGGAAACATTGTTGTGTCACTATTATGACATGTCTATCAGTATAAAAAAATGTCAGCATAGCTTAGTCAGCTTCCCAGTTCAACACACTTGTCTCATCAGAAAATTAACTGTAGCACATGCTGGAATGGGAGTTACATTTTAGGTATGAGACTGTTGAATAAAATGCACTGAAACTGAAAAAAAAAAAAAAAAGTCTGATGCTCTAAAACCTCCTCTAGGTGCTATTCACTGAAGCAGCCATAAATTTTTCAGTTTAAATTAAATTAAAAAAGACTAACTTTTATCTTTTAATGGAAGTATTTGGTAGGTATGAAATTTGAGGATTATATGTCATGCACTAGACATGATTTTCTAAACCTTATGATTATGCCATCAGACTTCATTCCCCTGCAGGTAGCCAGCAACTCCTCTGTTGAGAATGGCATTTTACATATATAAAAAAATAGATAACTAATGGCAACACAAAGGTCCTGATATCTGCTATCAGCTGTCTGCTCCAGCCTGCCATAAAAGCTCCCTGGCATACACTGTTCCCTGCAATGGAATTCTTTCATCTGTGTAGAAACCTCACCAGACAGATAAGTGACTGAGAGAGCACCAGCATCCTTGTAATATGTAAAATACAGCAGTGCAAATAGACCATGGCTCACGAAAAACTTTTGTATCTTCATGACAATGAGATAAAACTAAGGAACTGAGACTTAGAGACAAGCTCAGAAGTTAAGTAGGCTTACTGAATAATCTGTGTCAACATCAGACACAGGCCTACATAACTGGCAGCAGTAACCTTTTGCTCCGCACTACAGATCCCCACTTCTCAGTTACTTCTGAAGATTAGAACCAAGCATCTCGTACAGCCATATCAAATAAGCCCAATCAAAATACAGTAAGCCAACAAATCAATGTTAAATAAATACATGAATGAACAATATAATAAATAAGTAAATATATAATCACATAACATATAAAAATAAATAAATTTATAAATACATAGTTTGCAAACCCTGTAAACATCCTAATTTGTCTTTTGTTATTTCTCAGTCTACTACTTCTGCATCAGAGGTGGTTATTTTGACAGCTATATCCTTCAATTTGTTTTCATTCCTTGCTCTTCTTTTCATTTTCATGAAACTGATCAACTCTTTTGAAAAGCCATTTTCCAATGGCTTGCCCAATACTTTGAAGATGCATGAGCATACTGACCCAGTTCCTAATTTCAATGGTGGTCTGAGTCTCAGGAACCTCCGCTATATCCCATGTTGACATAGAGAGGTCAAGTGGGCAATCACTCGGGGACTAAGAGTTCTCAAAGGTTCAAAGGATTACTAAGTCAGTTTACTCCATGTCTGATATTAAGTCATGCAGGACAATTCAAAATACTTCAGTTTCCATTTAATATAATTTAAACTATGGAACAAACTTTTTGAACATATCCAATATATTCTATTTATATATTTTTTTAAAGAAAGAATAAGAAGTCATATTTAGAAACAGATTATAATAGATATTCTTGTAAAAAGTATACTAACTTGATATGATTACAATTGTCCTATACAAAGTGAAATCTTCTCTGCTCCATCAATGAAAATTTTCTCTAATATGTGGTTCCATTTTAAAAGCAATTTTATTCTCTAACTCAGAGAAGATTGAACCATATCAGTTGATGCTAGAATGATGAAAACTGATGCCAATTTCTTGCTATTTGAATTCTTGTGTCAAACACATAATCCTAGAATAAACTGGTAACTTCAAAATACCTTAAAATCCACACAATAAATTAGAATGAAACAAAATAGGTGTTTTATCAAAAGAAAAATAATTATATGTAAAGCAATCTGCCAACAGCCTCAAATTTGTCTATTGTAATAATTATTACACTATATGAAAGATATTACTAATAGTAGTACACCACTGACAGTTGTTGTCTATCAATACACATAATGTATGTATATATACCTACATAACAATCACTGACAAGGGTATGGAAATATTGTTTACAAGTGAAAACTGACACTTGATCCACTTGTTACTAATTGATATATGCAGGAAATGGCTTGTAAACATAATTAGTATATCACATGGCTCTATTATATGCCATGCTGCATGTTTACACAGATCAAATTCGTCCTGCTGTTGAAATACAAAGTCTTGGCACAATTTGCTCCATATGGAGCTAGCCGTGCAGTTGCTCTTATATGAAATAGCCAATTTCTAAAATCTTTCCTCAGCAAACTACTCAGCTGCCTTTGCCAGACTATTAAGAAAAATAAAGTCTTGACTGTGAAAGAGTACGGATAGTGCTGGTTTCAACAGCCTAAGCTAATAAATAAATACATCTCATTTTTAAGTGACTAAGTTTGAAACACATGACCAAAATTATATGATACATTTGTATATACTGCCAATAAGAAACAATTAAATTATATGAATTCTGAAGAAAAAAAAAAGAAAACACCTTTAGGTCTCTTCAGTATATCTTGAAAAATCAGAATGATGAAAACATGTCAACCAGATCAATATATATCCATTTACAGCTAGTTTCTGACACAACCAAATCATCAAACACTGCAACTCAACATAAGTCCACCGACTGTGTCACCTGTAGGCCTAACAATATGACATGAGAGAAAAAATCAATAGCAAATTCCACAAGAAAAGACACAGTATCTGTCTGGCCAACGTGATAGTCTGGTAATTTTCATTGCACAAGAAGCATTCTTACTCTGAGCAAAAGTTTTCATAATGTTTGTTTTCCCCACTTCTAGCTGAAAACGCAACAGGCCACTAACACTAACAGATACCATGTATTATTTCTCAGGAGGTAGCTTCTGCACTAGTCTCACATGATAACTAGGATAGTCTATACATTGCAACCGAGCAAATTTGATAACAGACTCTCGCACTGGCTCAAAAAGGATCTATCTGGCATAGCTAAGATTAATTCCATTACATTCATTTGGTGAGACATTTGACAGCTTATGGAGAAGTGCAATCTACAATCTCTCCCTGTTTTTTTCTTTTTCATCTTCAAAATGCCTTCGATATTATACTAAGGAGAAAGAGGCAGCTTTTTTTTTTTAACAAAAAATACATTTCCCGGCACTAGTTCATATCATCAGTGTTGCAAAGCATTACTCTGAAATTTTGGAATTTCAATTTTTTTGTCCCCCTTCGAGGTGAGCTACAAATGCATACTGTGAACTATCTTGAGTCAAACTGACCAACAAAAATACAGGAAAAATCTGCAAAGATCCCATGTAAACCCTCTTGCTTTTAATACTTTGATGTCAGTTATTACGCTCTGGTAAGAAAAGTACTCAGACTTCAATGGGTTGCCTGCAATACCAATGATATAGATCTATATAATGTAAAAGTTACCACTGCTTTGTAAGATTATGCCATATTCACTTTGTCATGAATCTAATAAAATTGTTCTTTTAAATTTTATCTGGCATAATCAGAAAAAAATAATCAATGGTAAAAAACATGTCTATGATGACTGCACATTGCAATTCAGAAACTGACAAATTATTATGTTGTGCTAGATTTAAATCTTTTAAAATATCTGTCTCCACAGCTAAAATTTGTGATCATACTCCAGAAAAAAAATAATAATAATAATAAAAAATCTTGAAACTTTGAGGTATAGGCCTAGATTAAATCCATATAGCTTTGTCTTTTCTTCTCTCTGTTGTTTGTTGTTTTTCTTTTACCAGCAAAGATGCATCCAAAAGAGACTCACTCTCAGAACTATTCACTATGTTACTGGCGCTTTTCCATGACCCATTTTACCTGATTCAACAAAACAAGCTAATTACCTTCCCTTACATGATTCATATCATCAGCAATATGTGTATTTCTTGTGACTCTTTCATACTGTCGTCAGTGATCACAGGAATCTCTCATTTATTTGAAAACAACTCTGACAAAGTGAAATCACCGAGTTACAGATCGGTCATTTCATTACTTTACATTACATCCTGCTTAACCTATTTACTATTGTCCTCTGAAACGAAATGATGAATCCTTCACTGAAGAAAAAAAAAAAAACACGCAAAGCAAGGATCTTCCTTACGGTGAAATTAACGTAAATCCATTGCAACACCAAAATGCAATGTAGAGTTGGTAGATCCAGCAAATCATTAAGCTCCAGGACGATGCTCCTCAATGCACTCCCTATTGGACTACCGCCCACTCAGGTAGAGCTAAGTAAACAACCATTTTCCTTCCTTCCAGCGGCCACAGTGTTCTTGCAACCAATTCCATAACATGCCACTATCTTTAACAAAATCATTATGAAAGTAAATTTTATCAGCTGCTGATGTGCAAAATGAGTACAAACCTGATGGATATCAACGCATTTATGGATACGTTGAATGAATTGAAGCAGATAACCAAGTCATTTGTTATTCGTCTACTACATGACCTCGGATCCACAGTGCAAGTTTTTTAATGCAATACAAAAATGTAAAAAGTAGCATGGCAAAACAGCGAACAACATAAATGAGCGAAAGTGAAAGTAGAAGAGGGCGATGGGTCAGTTGCAAATAAAGATTTCAAACTTCGAACAAAATGACTTGGGGTCGTTGAGGTAGATGTGCGAAGACACTGATGACAACCCATTCTTTTAAAGGCAGTTTTATGACATGCAGCGTTGGATTCAGAAATGGAAACAGTATCGTTACAGATTTGTGCCATGGTTAGCAGTAAACCTAATGAACAGGTAGCCTAGATCTAATCGATCTATGTTAACATAAAATAGGTAGATCTGCCCAGATCAAATAGGGCCTTCATTTTATGATTGTTTATATATATATATGTAGTACTGTTGGAATTTCATATGATCTAAATGCATGCCCGAGCATAGAACTCAGGCACTGAATTAGACTTTGTGTTTCTACGGCTGGACTGTCTAAAGTTAAAGGCTTTTACTTTTTAACAGCACTACAATTTCTACAAATCTTATCGAGGGCCATATTGTTGTGTTTGTTAGATTCGATTATTGTTGATTTTGTATATTTCCAATGACAAAAATATTTTTTTTGCAAAATGCACAGTGATTCTCATTGATTTCAAGACTAATCTGATTGAGAGAAGAGTTGCTGAGATCATTGTGAAAAATATATACATTTTTTTTTTTTTTAAATACCGCAGTCATACCAGCTGTTTAGTTGATTTAAGGGTGGGAAGGGAGAGTCCTGTAAAGTTGTAAATTTCTTCAACTGCAAGTCTGATCCTGGTGTTACTTCTATGTTCACAACTCTTGCCTCAGATTCTCAGCCAAGGAAATAGCAGTTACTCCCCAGCAACCCAATAACCTCTCCTTCCGGTTATTAAATATAAGGCAGTATATAAGGCTCTTTTTTTTTTTCTGTGTTTGTCATATATTCTTTTTATATTTTCTACAGAAGTCTACGATCTGTGACGAAAGATAGCACAGATCTTGTGTTAGGAGACACAGATTTTCGTGCTTTTATGTGGGAATATCTGACATATCATGACAAACAGATGCATAATGTTTCGGTAAGAACTAAGATGGGAAGGGTTCACTAGTCCAAAGGTTCACTAGTCCAAAGGTTCACTAGTCTGAAGGACTGAGAAACTTAGTTATTTTCATTCAAAAAGACCATATGGTGCTTATTTTTTTGACTGAACAAAAATTATAAAATGTATCTTGTTTTTATTTTGTGTGCATGTGTACATGCATGCATTTTTCACTGCTGTGGGAGGCAAATCGAAGAATATTCCCATAAAAAAAAAAAATCAGTTATTTTCAATCAAAAAGACAAGGCTGTGTTTAATTTTTGAATTAACAAACGAAAATAAATTTGATTTATTTTTTATTTTGGGCGTGTATGTGTGTGTGTGTGGATGTGTATGGGTGTGTGTGTGTGGATGTGTATGTGTGTGTGTGTGTTCATTTTTTACTGCTGTAGGAACCAAATCGAAGAATATTCTCATAAAAACACTGAGTTGTTTTCATTCAAAAAGATAATGTGGTGTTTTATTATTTTATATTTTGACTGTACACACAAAACTGAATGTTAGCAATCCTCATAAATGTGAACCTTTGGACTGGTGAACCTTTGGACTAGTGGGCCGTTCCCGGTAAGATTGAATTCTGGAGAGGTCAGTCAAGAGATATGTAAACAGTAGTAAGAAGATGAGAGTAAATATATTTGTGGAAGTTTGCTGAAGTGTAACTAGAACTTTAACAAGCTGAACAGACACTCACAGAATATATATACAAAATTTACTGACAATTGTGAAACGTATACATATATATATATATGTACTTTTCTTATGACTACTCCAAGAGATGAGATAAGTTTAGCAAGACAAAGATCGATGAAATGACAGATGTCAAAGTTATTTCATATATATTCCCTTATTTTTAATTATCTACCAATTGTTCTTACATCATGACTGTCCTTCAGTTTTCAGAATCAATTTTATGTATTTATAAAATGTATTATTGGGTGTTTTAATTATTTTAAAAGGCTGCAGACTCACAAGATAGATATGCTCAGTGTCTTCAGACCATGTATGATTTCATGAACTTTACCATTGAGCGCAGTCCCAGCATTCTTCCATCTGGAGGTCAGGGTGTCAAGGTTACATCTGGTATTGTGCCTCCAGGCTCAGTGACATCATTATATCCAGGTAGTTGATCCCAAATTATATGTTTAGAAAGCATTTTGACCACAATCATTGGGAATCAATACAATGTAATTAAAATGCTCTACATCACACAGATGAGATATATATATGTATATAAATACAATGTTTTATTTGTGAAGTTTCATTCAATATAAATGAATAATATTATATGCCACTTTTTTCCCCAAGTTGTAAACACTTACAAAAGCACATGCATTTTTCCATTTTCTTTTTGTCATGACATGTGATGAATATTTATGTAATTTTTTTATTTTATTTCTCAGGTCTGATATATCAGCCTCATGAGCCCATTTTCTTTCAGAGCATAGGCAACCCTTTTATTTTCCGCTGTGCTGATGGAGTTCTGATTGATGGGAATGACAAAGGGTTGTCTAAGTCCTTGTACAAGTAATGTTGGCTTTAATTTTATGCTTTTTTTTTTTTTTCAAAATCTCTGCAATGTAAAGGGTGAGCGCATGATATCAGACAATTCAAAACTATTTGAAACTTTACTTAAGAGTGGTATAATAAAAAAATTGAAATCAACAGAACATATATTAAGTTACGTCATTGATCCTGAAGGAGATTCAGTTGCAAATACATGTATGTGTGGCCGTCTGGGGACAGGCATAATTGATGGAAATTTTACTTTTTGAGTTCTTAGATTGTTTCTGAAACTGGAGTTTTTATGATTATTATCTATAGCATTTTAGATTTTTAAAATTTTTTTCTATGAAGTTTAAAAAATGACCTAGTCAGAAAAGTTCATTGCAAGAAAAATGCATGTAAGGTTCCAGAAACAAATTTCAGTAATTTTCAGAGGAAAATATTAACACTACAACTGAGCATCTCTTATTTATACGACAGGTAAAGCAAATCCCTGCATGCGAAGCCCTCTGTTTATTTGTGGGGGCTCCTTGTTGTGCTGTGATATTTCTCACCATGTCACTTAAACATGGGGTTTATCAGCCTCAGTTTTGTCAAATTATCGCTGTAATAACTATGCACAGCCCAATAGACACTCCTTCACAAGGTAACAGGAAACTTTACCTACTAGAACAGTGAGAAATTCCATGCCCAAAGAAAAATCCTCTGGAACAGAAGAGAAGAACGAAAATCAAAAGCCACATGACCCACTAAAGTCCTCTCAAGTGAGCTGAAACTACACTCAAAAGAAACTATACTATGATGCGAGAGAGTATGAAGTACATATAGTCTCTTTGTTTATACCATGTTGAATAATAACGCAGACTCCCCGACCATTACACCCACTCATCAAGTTTCGCATTGACCAGTGATCAAGCTGTTGAGAGTACAAATGAGTTATAATTGCTATGAATGAACACTGAAGTAGCCTATGTATTTGTTAGTTTATATATCAGATAGCTCCCTTGAGCTCTCACGTTGTGCCATCATTATAGATTATTTGTGTATATATATATTTCTTTGTAATCACTGCTGCCCCATCAACGTCAGCCCGTCTGATCTAGTAAGAATAATCTAAGTAAAGTGGGCAGAGGGATGATAGCTTGTAGTTTACACTGAGATGTTATAGCGTAAATGTAAGTACACCCCTATGTGAAGTGGTTTCATCCAAGCAGATACATCTGGTTATGAATAAATCTGTTGTGGGAATGGTCTGTGGGATGAGGAGTGATAAAATTGACACCCATATGAAATTGACATGTCTTTGTAAATAAATCTCTTCTCTTACCATTGGCTCATTGCAAATGTTATTACATATGAAGAAAGGATAGAGTTAGGGGAGGGATTCGAGGAAGACATTGGTCAGTAAGGTGGTCAATCTGGGTCCACACTGTGTCAATCTGAAGCCAAGGCAGAGTCTCTAAAGTGAGAACAAATACCCTGTCTTTAAGGTTAAAAACTAACGCCGAGATCCAGATTGACAAGCCCAGCAATGCGTACCACAGACGTTGTAGCCCTTAGGCTGGGTTGCAGTTCTAGAGTTAAAGAGCATACTGTATTTAGTTTCTCCCTCTCTTTTTCCTGAATTAGATCTGATAGTTATTCACAGAAGAAATGCATTGCTGTTCAGTTCAGTGTGGCAAAGCACCACCAGATTAAGCTGAAGTGATCAAAGGAAGTCAGTTGAATTGGTTCTCTGTTTTGGACATTCAGTGTAGTCATATCAGAAAACAGGTCCAGAAATACATTTAGAGGCAAAACTCTGAAAAAAACTTTTAGCATTTTGTAGCAAGTCAAACTTTGTTTAAATATATATACCAAGAAATCAATTTTCAACTGACTGACTGACTGACTAGTCCCTTAAACTGATGCTGCAGTTCGTCTGGTCACCTGGGAAGATTTTGTGACAGCCCTCGTCCACTCCTCTCTTCTCTCTGCCATCCTTAGGGTGTCTCTCAGCTCGTCCAGCCCATTTCTTGATGTTGTCTTCCTACTTCTTTGTCTGTCTGCCATTTCTTCTTCCACCAGAGACTGTGCCTTGGAGGTTTGTGACATGGCCATACCACTTCACTTTCCGGCTTTTAACTACAGTGAGGATATTCATGTATGGCCGAATTTCCTGTTGAATTTGTCTCTTAACCTGGCAGTATGTGATGCCTGGCAGTTTCCAAAAGCACCTCATTTCCAGCACCCTCATTCTTCTATCTGTATCTGCTGTTTAGGACCAAGATTCACCTGCGTAGAGGAATATTGACATGACCAGGGAACGCATCAGTCAGATCTTTGAACTGGTCGAGATATTTCTGTTGTTTAATAGAGTTTTGAGTTTGGTCATTGTGGCTGTGGTTTGGGCTATTCTGGAGAAGATTTCTGGTTTGGATCCATCGTCTGTGATTACTGACACCAGATATTTAAAACGGGGTACCTTTTGGAGCCTCTGATTGTTAAACACTATATCTGTCATGAATTGGTTGTCTTAATTGGACACAACTCTCATCTTCTTGGCACTAAATTCCATGCCAAAGTCATAGGAGGCTTTTTCGAGATGATGTACTAAGTTAGTTAGCTCCTCTTTTTTTCCAGCGAGACCATCGATGTCGTCTGTGAAAGGGAGGTTTGTGATAATTCTTCCTCCTATTGTGACTGTCCCCTCATGTTCTGTGAATGCCTCTATCATGATTCTCCCTTAGAAGATGTTGAATAGAGTCGGGGATAATAGCCTTGGCACAGTCCTACTGTTGTCTTGAATCATTCCCCTATGTTGTTATTTAAGAAGACTGCACTGTTAGCTTTGTTATAAAGGTTTTCGATGACTTTGATCAGATTTGCATTGATGTTGTAAAGCTTCATAGATACCCACAGTGCATCGTGGCATAATCATTCAAACGTTTTTTGAAGTCAATAAACACATGATAGGTTCTTGTTGATGTTGCAGGTATTTCTCCATTAGGATTCTGACATTGAATATCTGCTCTATTATACTATGACCTGCTCTGAAATCCGCTTGTTCTTCAGCAATGATTCTCTCTGCCTGTGGTTTCAGCCTGTTTAGGATGACTTTGAGCATGGCTTTACTAGGATGGCTTATTTAATATTAGGCTCCTGGTTCTGTAATTGTGACATAACTGCAGGTTTCCTTTCCTTGGCAGGGTGATTATCAGGGACTGGGTCTACGCTTTCGGCCATTCGCCATTTTCCCAACTCTTGCTGCAGATAGTTAATAACATGCCTATTACTGAATCTGCACCTGCTTTGACCATCCGTGGTGTGACATTATCTATTCTTTAATGATGCCACTGCAGCCTCAACCTCCTCTCGTTAGATGCTATGCTTTGCATTGCCTGATGGTGGGGGAACATCAAACACTCTGGGTCTCCTGTAGTTCTGTGCGTGTAAAGATCAGAGCAGTATACAGTCCATCATTTTCAACATGTGACCCCAAATTGACTTTCCCGTCGTTCGATCTCACTAGTGTGACTTTTAGGCACTCTTCCCAGGCAGCCACACACATAATCACAGGAATGTCATTTTAAAGTTCCATTCTGGAATGTCAGACGGTATGAGGGACATCATATATACATGTATATGTATGCTGTAAGAGAAATTTGCTGTAATTACATTCTACTTCATTTATCATGACATAATTACTTGATACATTTTTTTTTTTTTCATTGGAACTTTAGTTTAATATTTCTATCAATAAGATAGATGAAAAAATAAACTTCGTTTGTCCTCAAAATCAAAAGGCAAACTCCAGAAACATTGCTGCGAACAATAACACAGATCATTTCCACACCGACAAATAAGTTGTGGATCTATCTTATTCTCTTGTTGTTTAACAGATGAAATAGGTTGATTCATTTTATTATACTGTAATTTTTTTTTTTTTATCTTTTCTGTGTTGTTTTCATTTACAGATAGTAATAAGTGCAAATATAAGATGGGTCCTTGTGTTTTTAATTTGCCAGAAATTTCACTCTACAATATCAAGGAAGATTCTATAGATAGTGTAAAAATATGTCAAATTTATCACTGTGGCAGATCATGTCAAGGTCGTGACAGCTGCTGGCCTTTATCTGCCTGTGATGACACCTGGCTGACTCCTTTCCCAGCATGCCCCTTGAACATAGGCCAGTATGTCAACAACCAGAACAAACGTAAGTTTTGACCCAAATATTGTAATGTGTCTATTCTACGAAAAGACAAACAGGCCCATGATTAGTTTCTGGAATTTTTTGGGGGGAGGTTCCTTTGTTAGCTTGATTGGTGGCACATGGGAAAAGGCAAGATTTAATGTATTGTCAAGGAAATTTGGTTCTTAGTATATGGATAACATTTTCTAGTAGACTTGTCATCTTCAGAAATCCATGAACAAAACAAATTCTTATTCAGGCTCTCTCTAAAATTCCAACCAGTTGTCAGTTCTGAGTCCCGGGAAACTATAGAGTAATTGTTGGTTTGCATGCTGTAAAGATTTCTATGTTCTATATATTTCCAGAATATCCTGCCAACGTGGCTTATCAGGAATTCAACATGCCTCACCACTTCCCTGCACGTTTGAAGCAGTATTTGCCAAATGACCACTATGCTTCAAGCATCAACTTTGCTGAAGGAGAACAAAGGTATGTCTTAGGTATTTTGCTACTTCAGTGCTTGTGGATCATGTAAAGATATTGATATTAAATACAGCCCTTTTCACCTGTCTGTGACATTTGGAGCCAAACTAAGCTGGTGCTAAAAGTTATGGTTCAAACCTGTCATCAGTATGTATTTATATACAGACTGTGAGAGGATAGGAATTATTGTGCCTCATTGTATTTTGTTGTTTTTTTTTAAACAGTTGCTGAGCTCTTTAATGATCTGTTACTTTTTTTTTTTTGTTCTCCTTTCAGAATGTTGAGAGTGGTGGCCCTTATTTCTCTGAGAGAAATACAGTGTGGAGAGGAACTGTTTTCATCTTACTTCACAATTGTTAGATAGCACCATTTGCCTTGATAATAGTTGTTTATCTGTTTTCTCCCCAACTTATTCGTCAGCTGTTATATTTAAGTCAAGGAGCTTATACTATTAAACTGGATAGCAGACTGATGACATCACATGCACTGAGTGTGGAGTCTTGCCCATGAGGGTAAGAAACTTAATTAATGCCATTGTTATTATGTTACTTCATGTTTATTATTTCAAGACTAAACAAATCTGACACAGTCATCATCTCATGATAGTAAGTGTATTGTATTCTGTCCTTTGCTGTGGCTCTCAATAATGAAAAAAAACATGAATCCATTTGTTGACAAGAAAAGATTTTCTGTATGACTGCACACTGAGTGTAATTGCTGAGCATAGCAATGCCAAGTCTAGCCCCCATGGCCATGGTGCCCAGTGTTGGCATGTGAGACACAGAGTGTTATCTTAAGGTGATGTCATGTTGTTGTTTTTTTTCCATTCTCCAGTGTGATAGTATAAGCTCCTTGAGTTAAGCATATCTCTCAAGTAGATCAAGTTTAAAGATTTAAAGAGGACAGCACAACACTCAAGATTTTCCTTGATTTATAGATCATTTTTTACGGGGGAATGGCAGAAGATGAGATTTTATTTTTAATCTAAGTATGGGTGATGACTTTCATCCTTTATTGTAATCCAGTATTATTGATTTAAATTCCTGTTATAATTCATGTCCTCAATAGATTTAATGTATCACACTATCTGTTTTTGAAATATTTCATGTAAAATACATGTATTTTATTGTTTTGTTGTGATGATTGATCAGTATGCTTGTGATGAGTACGAAGTCATAAGTACGAAGTTAATTTTCATGGTACAGCATTCCTTGAACCCTGATGGTCTTGTCTGAGTTAAAACATTGCAGAATAAATATTGACTCAGGCTTCAATGGTATCAAGTAAATGTATTCTTTCCATAATTCTGTCCTTTGGCTTTAATGGGCTATTTTAATAAGCAGCAATACCACTTAGTTGAGAATACTTTGGCTGAACATACCATGCTCTGTGAGATGTTGACTTGCTTAAACGTGTCAGCAGTGACAATATTATTTTGCAGGTTTTTTTTTTTGGTTCAAATTGAAGAAAAAGTGAAAGAAATGCTTTATCACTGATAACAGTTTCTACTGTTTACCTTTGTTAATGAAGTGGTGCAGAAGTTTTGTCAGAGAACATGTGAAAATTATTATTTTAACCTGTGTTATGTCTACATCTTAAGTGCATGTTTATGAATGGTGTGAACACTTATTTAAAGTGTAACAAACAGTAATATTCAAATATTTTAATTTATTTTCTTCATCAATGAACCAATAATTCTCTACTGGTAACGAGGTTTTGATGAACTAACTGAAGACAAGAGCAAAATTATACATAAAAAAAATCACATACCAACAAACAATGATGTATATGAAATTTATTATTTTTAATTAAAATTGAAAAATCATGAAAACACTGTAAATATTTCACTTTTTTATAAACATAGAAGACTAACACTATACTGTATGTATTTCATAAATAGCACATCAAGTTTAAATCACAGTATCAAAGACACTTGAGCAAATCTACATAAACGAAAAATTTAATATGAAGACTGTGTCTTGAAACTTTATGATCTTTTGCCTGTTGACAACTGAAGATACCAACTGAGCCAATAACTAATGAGCCATTTTTTTTTTTTTTAAACGACAGCACATGAAGTACAAAATAAGCAAATTTTTTTTAAAGAAAAATCACTTCACTGCCTTCTATTTGAAACAAGCTCGACAGAAAATTCTGAATTTCCTCTTTCAGCCATATGTGAATGCTCTGAAGAATCAAAAACAGACAATAACTCAGATATCAAGGGCAGCCCTGTGCAGTTTGAATTATGCATACATTTTGAGGGCATTATGTAGTTAAAAAAAGAAGCTATATTTCAGTCTTTTTTATTCCATGCACTAAACCGACCCCGATGATACATAATTGATGATAAAATAATTATAGTTAAAAGAGTGATAGGTTTTGATAGATGGTTTTGATGACCAAATGAACCAGAACAAACAAAAAATGCTAACTGGGCAATTCGATTAACCTGGTATAAATTAAAAACTATCTGCTGAATCTGATTATTATTTTAATGTATATTATCACACACAAGGATGAAGAATTACCAGGAAAGGATGCATACATAAATTATTATGAGACAAATATCATCTGTTGTCAAATTATACATGTGGCCTCAATCATTGACACCAAGTTGGAAAATCAAATTTGACTTGATTTGATTTAGGGGGGAGAGAAAAAGCAGTATTCATTTTTTTTTTAATTGAAGACCTTACAATGAAGTATACTCAAGTCTCTTTTGAGAGAATTTAACTTGCAAGCTTGAAAAAAAAAATTATTTTTTTTTTCTTGTTTCTGAGGTCATATGGAATCCTGGTTGCTCTAGTTTTATGCTTTATATTTGAATGCTTGTGCCTTAAATTTTGACTGCCAAATCTTTCACCGATTGTTTTTTTTCTTTTCATACGGCTTTCTCAACCAGGGCTAAAAGTGCGTGCAATGTGACTTAGATCCTTTTCATTCTGTCACGAATATTTCTCATGAAATGTCATACTCTATTATTATTATCCAAATATGTTATCACACCAACCATATGATGAAATTCGAGACTGTCATATGTAATTCTGACAACAGAAATACATGTACATACAATTTAATTCTCGTTTTAAAAAAATAAACAGTGACCAAAGATGAATTATTAAAAACGTGTATCCTGGGCTGACAGCTGACTCACTGCCTGGAGGTAGAAATGTTGAGAATGACTTCACATCTCTAATCTCGAAGAGAAGTGAAATCAAAATTGGAGATCTAGTATTCTTGGTGTCCTATGGTTCTTGAGATGAGAGTTCATTTTTGGTAATGAAAAACATTCGCTAAAATTGTGGTAGTTTCACAGCTTCTTTTCAAGAAGTAGTCTTACATTAAATGGCACAGCAGTACATTATTTCCAACAGTGAAGGAACAAAATTTCACTATATCAAAAGCATGAAAAGATATCTTTACTCTTCATAAGACAAATAACATCAACACTCAGCGTGAAAAATGCTGGGAATTATCTGAAAAAATGTCACAAAAACAGAATGAAAGACATAAAAGAACAAAAATATAAAAATGCATAGTCCTGATTACATAAACACATTCACTGGCAAGCACCAAGAAAACTGACAGCTTGTCAAATGAAAGTTAATCACTGGGAAAGAAATCACCTGGATCCTATTATTCACTGAGGTAAGGAATTACAATGTGATTGAAGCCATGGTCCACTACAGTGTATTTGATTTTTCTTTGTACTGATGACATGAACATAGTGAGTTGACATAAAAATGAGACTATATAATATTATAGTATTTTCATGAAAGATAGCTCCAGATCATTTTATCAAACCCAACACCATTTTAAAATACAAGTCTCTTGACTGAACTGAGACTCAAAAGTCAAGTTATGATTTCCAGTTCTAGTGTAGTATATACGAATAAGAGGCATGGTAGGTCTGAATCACCTAAATCATTACCAAAGCCATTTAACAGAACACAAAAAGATGGTAACATTTCACACAATTGGTTTACTAAAAAAAAAAAAAAACTGAACTTTTAGCTCTGTCTAAGAAAAAGGACCCACCCAAGTTTTTTGTGGGGATCTTTGCCAGTAGCAGAATAAAAGAAGTAAATGTGACCATAAGCAGCCGCCAATATACATCACAGGAGATGAGATTCTGAATATCCAGAGCTGTTTTCAATTGGTAATCACGATATGAAAAACAACAACAAGAGGAATGTTTAATATGAAGCACCATGTGCAGACAATAGGCACACTCAGAACTTTGAAAAATACTAAGTTGTGACTCTGTCCTCACGTAGACAAATCTCACACATTTCACTTCTGTTTTCTGCTGTACTAGAAGCAATTGGTCTTTCTCTAATGAGATCAACTGTAACTTCATCTGAATTGTATCAGTTAATTTAGCAGATGGCATTTATTCAGCAATGGTAGGCAGAAAAATGCTCTGCACTACTAACTGGGGGATTTCATATCTTTAATTGCCACAATGTTTTCTCTTGAAATATTTATGAGTAAGGGAGATTGAATGTGACCCAGAATCAAAGATATTACAAATGGGCTGAGACCTAGGCGTACATAATAAACAGGTAACCGCCACTGGCCGCTTAGGAGATGAGGGCCGAAGGCAGAGCGGCCCTCGTCTCACTGCGACTCGCTGGCTA
>JBCAUA010621715.1:0-15992 GCA_038406235.1 Peronia verruculata
GAAAGACCTCTCAGATTTTCCCATTGTTAAAGCACAACTACTCGAGTAATTACTCGAGTCTTTAAAGGCCCAGGACTTGAGTAATTACTCGAGTAATTACTCGACTCCCAAGCAAATACGCGAGTCTGGACTCGACTCCAAAAATATTGGACTCGCACACCTCTAGAAGCTACGCCTCACAGCAATAAACAAGAGGAGGCACGGGAAGGACTATGACAATATCAACAATCCACAGATCACACACAGAAGCGATCTCTGCAACAGGGACTGCCTTATCACTCCCACTCTGATCTCTACAGTTACAAACAAGTCAGCAGCTGCAAGCATACGCAGTACAGCTCCCTTTATTTCAATCTGGCAGTGATCATATATATATATATATATATATTGACATTGTGACCTGTCTACGCAGTGAAAACACACGAGGTTGTGGACAATTGAGGACTAAAGAGTAAAGAGTAGCCTAATCATGTCCATTTTGAGAGAATTCATCTTGATTTTTTTTTTCTGAGATCATAGACCGTCCAGTTTTACATTTTATGGTGTTGGGATGTTTGTACCTTACATTTCTACTGTTTACTCTGTCGGTCATTGCTTTTGATTCCCTTTTCCATTTGGAATTTCTGGACCTTGGCTCAAAATGTGTCGAAAGTGATATTTTTCATTATGAGGGTTTCAATTCATACAATGTTGCACGACTAATTACTGGAAGCAACAATATCAGAGGGCAAGAAGAAAGAATTTGAAACTATCCCATGTTTTGCCTCACTATTTACAATCAGCTGACCACAACTTTCTCGGTTACATGGAGATTCATAACAAGCCAGGATGTTTATGACAGGTCAATTCACACCAATGAAGATTTATACTGTGGATTCACATTATGAACATAGGTACCTGACTTCAGCTTACCTGGCGATAACTTCAGGATTTGACAAGGAGTCCCATTTGCTGAAAGTGGCGCTATCAAGGAGAGTTTGAAGGCCAATGTCCACTTCATTACGTTTCTGGGTTTTCTCGGGCCCTGAAGCCGTTGTTGGCGATGGTTCAGTTGTAGCATCTGCTCCTGCATCACGTCGGAGCCTGGCCTGGCCTAAACAAATCATAATCCATCACTCTCAGATATGAAACACGCAAGTGATCCATAAATCTAGTTAACTGTACTTAGTTATTGTGCATTTCTGTTTTACTTAAACGCAGGGAGCTGCTGTGCGCCACTAGGCCCCATCGTAAAAAATGTGAACTGTCTAGCATTCTTTTCTACACATCAAAGAAATCAAGAGAACTGATAGAGATCGATGGCAGATACGAATGAAAACAGGATGAAACACGTTGAGAAACGGGAAGTACCATTCGCAAAATAACTTTAATGCTCCATTGGCATTGGTGAGCTAATCAAGGAAGGCCCATGTACGCGTTATGACGAGGACATGCTATTTTATTTTCTGTGGTTAAATCTCTTCAATACCAGAATCACACGGAGAGATTTAATAATAAAATTCCTCTGAGTGTGTGTCTTTCCATATTTCGGTCTGTCTATCAACCGATCTATCAGGGCTCAACAGTGTTTCGGGCAAAGTAATGTACTGAGACCGCCATGTCAACCACTCACAAGGATGAAAATGTAAATGGTCGATAAAGTAAAAAAAAAACATATTAACTTCATACAGAATAAAGCATGAGAACTCTATGCTCGTGGCGACTCCGAGCAAGGCCATCAGGCCCGTGCGATATGACGATCTTATTCTTTATCACAATTTGTATATGGTGTTGTGTCTGTAAGCTGTAAGTGAAGTTTCTCTCCAGAGTGAATCAAGTTTATAAAGTTCTATTATCTGATATGGTCTCACAATGAGTGTAAACATTTTGACAACAATAAACAATCAGTCCGTAAACCTTTTAAGTGCAGAATAATATTTTCTACAAAAATTATCAATGTCTCAAAGAAGTAAAGTGGGCTAAAGATTTATAACAACCAAAATGTGAGGCGTTTTAAGCGGGCTGATGTATCATTGAAATGGATAAAATCTCTGTTATAAGGGATTAATTTCATATACATCCTTGGTGCTATTAAGTGGATAAAAATATGTAGGACATTTAATCTGATGTAAAGTCTGTATATGTACTCTGCTGGAATCGCCTACAATGGTATGCACCTTTACATACTATACATACAATATTTCCCTAAATTTCCAATTTATTGCGGTATTCTTTACCCCATGTCAAGGATGTCGTTCTGATCTATAGTGTTTCCAAGGACAAGATTCTCCCAGTTCCAGTAACAATCGTGTGGCTGTTTCTCTCTCTCTCTCTCTTCCTCTCTCTCTCTCTCTCTCTCTCTTCCTCTCTCTCTCTCTTCTTTTTTGGCGATTTTTTTCTGATTTTGTTATGATAGACAAAGCATGATACAGTGGTCTCCGCCTTAGAACGCGGTCGTCGGGAGACAAAAAAGTGGGGTCTTAGGCGGAAAGGTTTTTAGGCGGATACAGCCTTCTTCCGTGTGTGTGTGTGTGTTGTGTGTGTGTGTGTATGTATGTGTATATGTGTGTATGTGCGTGTGTGTGTGTGTGTGTGTGTGTGTGTGTGTGTGTGTGTGCGCGCGCACTAGGAATTCCTGAAGTTTTTTTTAGCACAAATTGTTATCAATATTGCCTCGCCTTTAATGTCAAGTGAGTTTTCATAATGGTAGCACTGTTGAAAACATGATATTTCTATGTCGCCCTGCCTATAATCGCACGAGTGACTCAAGTGTTTACAGACCTACCGAAGTAGCAAAACAGCTGACTAGTTGGGAGGCTAGACGTAATGTTCCTTATCCACAAGAGCTGTTCCATGTGTTGTCAAACAAAGAAATAGTTACTTTACGTTCTATATACGTCTTTCAACCTCCTGATGGTGAAATGATTACAGGTTACTCCACAATGTGGCCTAATTATGCAGTCATACATCAACCACTACTTCCACTTCTTTGTCTACCTGTTCTCTCCACCCCCGTCCTCATTTTGCTGCACATCTAGCACTGTACGTTTCTCTCAGTGGACAATATTTCATGTGAAATTACACCATAAGTTCTCGCGTGTCTTGGGCCGACATCGGGCTCTTAGGCGGATTTGTTATTTGGGAACGGGTTCTTAGAGAAGATAATCACAGAGGAAAACAATCCGTTTCCTAGGAGAGGCTGGGTTCTTAGGCAGAGGGTTCATAGATGGAGACCACTGTATAGTATAAAAAGAAATGTTACAATCCAGTAATGCAGGGAGACGCAGTGGCACTGTGGTATGGCGTCTGCCTATGGAGAAAACGGGCCGGAATCGACTCGCAGGTTCTGCATCGGAGGATGACAGGACACGAAGATCGAAAACCCGCATTTTTTTTTTCAGTGACTCACCGGTCCCCTGGCTTCTTGTGGGTAGGGAAGCCCGATGCCTAGCCTTCTCAGATAAGGGCGAATATATTTCGGAGGTCCCGTGTATACGTTACGCACGTTAAAGGACCCTTGGCAGTTCAAAATCGATGGATGAGTAGGCTGAGTGCCGCTGTGCGGGCAAAATTTCCAAATTCCAAATTTTTTACCCACAAAATTTCTAAGCAAAAATCGGCAACTTCTTAAAGCCGTGATGAGCTTTCTTTCTTAGGACTGAAAGGCTTAAAGGAAAAAAAAATGTTAAGCAATAGCAGGGCGTGACAATTTTTATCATTGCAATTATTATCATAATTAGTAATAGTAACTGCACTATTGTCCCTGTTGCCACGATTCAGAGTACCAGTACTCACCAGGTTGTTCTATACCATGACTCTCTGACGTGGCACTTGCTTGGATGTCAACGCTCGACTTACTTTCAAATGTAGCACCGACACCTTTCTTCTCTAGATATTCTCGAAGACGGTCACGAAAATTCTGACGAATCCATTCCCTGGCTTTTGTGTTGTGTCTCTCCAGCCATTGCCGCCTCATTTTTTTATATACTGGATCATTGTCTTCCGCTCGACCTCCCATGATCTTTGAGCGTTCAGATTTTAAGAACATGTTCTGTAGTAAAATGATGAAACATATCATACAACAAAGCAGTGCGTTGCAACTAGGGTAATGGAAATGATAATTATATTATGATAAATATTAGTAAACATTATTAATAACGGGTAACAACAATAGCAATAATAATAATAATAATAGTTATATAGTGTTAATACCGTATTCAGGTGATAAACACTTTACAGCATAATAAATACTAAGGCCCTGTCGCACTGTGAACCCAGCAGATCTAACGGAAGCATTCTTGTACTTTCTCAGTTTCCTGCAATATGCATGGCTACTGTGTGTGTGTGTGTAAGGTGTTCGAATGCTTATCAATGTAACACGCCTATAGTTGTATACCCATTTTAACATGAGTCGAATCATAGCATGTGTGTATTACTGTATCTCCCATCTGTAGAAAGTCAGACTTGGATAAGTCTAGATTCTGTCCTAGAGTCGGCCGGCCTTATCAATTTATTATGTTGCCGACAACCAATTCTTGTTATCTTTCAATCAATGAAATTCTAGGATTCAAACCAACCAACAAACAAACAAACGAAATTAGCAAATTTAGTTTTTCTTGTTGGAGATTAGCATTGTTTTTTTCTTTTTTTTTTTTTTTTACAAAACGTTCAAGGAGATAGATGCAACGGGGTAGGGTTGTAAGGGAAAAGCTGAGTGTAAGATGGAAAGGACTTCAAGACCTTATTTCAGTGCAGGCCTTTCCCAAAAAGCAAACAAACAAACAAACAAAAGAAACAGACGGAATGAACAGAAGAGTACTGAACAACAACGAGAGGAAAAAAAAAAAAAGAATGGAGACGGAGGAGAAGAAAAAGAAGAGGAAGAATAAGAACAAGGGGATAAGGCATAGAAAAAAAGAAGACGCAGAATCAGAAAGAGAGAAGAAAAAGAGCATGAGGACAGGAGGAGAGGAAGAAAAACAAAAACAGATAGAGCTCATAAAAATGAATATAAATTAAGATGAAAGAAAAGAGGCGATATGAAGAGATGAAGAGAGCGAGAGAGGGAGAGAGAGGGAGAGATGATCAGAAACTTCTATTCAGTGGAGGTGATAAGAATTGTATTACCTTATGACGTTTACGAGCATTGGGAACCTTTTTGAAATATTCTCTCACATTTACAACTGCATCGCGTTTCCTCCTGCCAGCAAATGTGCCCGTGGTGGTGGAATCTGGTGTTGCTGCAGTCACGGTTGAAGGTGGTTGGTTTGACTGTGGCGCCGTTGGTGTTGTTGGAGTTGGTGTTGACCGTGGTGTTGTAGTTGGAGGTGGAGTTGGTAGTGATGTTGTTAGTGTTGGAGGTGGTGTTGATTGTGACGTTGTAATTGGAAATGGTGTTGATTGTGATGCTGTTGTTGGACGTGGTGTTGATTGTGGTGCTGTAGTTGGAGATGGTGCTCTCTGTGATTTTGTAGTCGGAGATAGTGTTGATTGTGCTGGTGTTGATCGTGAGTTTGCAGCAGGAGGTGGTGTTGATTGTGATGTTGTATTTGGATATGGTGCTGATTGTGGTGGTGTTGACTGTGGTGGTGCAGTAACAGGTGATGCTGATTGTGGCGATGATTGTGGATGGGTATATGGATGCGATGATGTTTGATATGGTGGTGAAGGCGTCGAGTAATGGCTAGTAGAAGCCGGGTAGCCGGTTAGATTATAGCCATTCCCGCTTCCGCTACCTAAATTTGGGGGGAAAAAAAGTTCTTTCATGAATGTAAGATGCGCTAACTTAACTTGCCGCAGGAATTGGCAGGGCTAATGCGCATAATTTGTTACTGACTTGAACACTCGAAACTTAGAGAGTTATGTCTTAGAAGATATGTCTCAAAACAACTCTCTCTACGTTGTAAAATCTTGAAACAGTAAACTTTACACAAATGAACATCAAAGTATAACAGAAATTGCTGTTAAAATATTTGTAGCAACACCTTGAAGGGAATCGAAGTTATAGGGGTTTGTTAACACAATTTTTTCATGAGTTTAACGTATAAAATGATGACATTAGAACAGTAATACACTTTTCTTTTTCGGAGGGGGGGGGGGATTTATCAAGATCTGTTGGCTGCTTTATAGATCACTTTCCAGCCAATTACTCAGACTGTAATATCATGGGTAAGAAAGATCCGTCGGGTGAGAGTAAGTGTTGAAGAATGATCTCGACGTGGAGGGCTTGTGCCTGCATGTGGAAATGAAGATATCGATAATGTAGGGACAGCCATTGATGAAGGCAAAAGAAAAACGTGCAGAGAGATATAAGATAATGTTCCTATTTCTTCTGATTTGGTTCATAGACTTTTCGATGTTAAACTTGACAAAAAGAAGATGTTCACTACATGGGTGCCCCATTTGCTGAATCAAGGGACAGCAGGTTTTCTTTTTTTTTTTTTCGTAAAAGTGGGAAATACTGAATCACCTCCCATATTCTTCTGATCTGGTCCCCTGTAACTTTCACCTTTTCCGTAGAGTGAAAGAACACCTTTGAGGACAGCAGTTTGAGACAGAAAAAGATATTCTTATGGTCTCAAAAAACTGCTCTTATAATGTTTGACAAAGAGACAAATGTCGCCGCTTTTGAAAGCTGATTGCATCGGTGGCAGAGGTGCTTGGAAAATGGAGGTGACTATACTGAGTAGTAATTCTAACAAGAGGGTACATTATTCCAAATTTGGTGTTATTATCTTCAATGATTTCTGAAATGTAGGGTAGATAAAGTTAATGTTGAGCCAGAGCATGTAGCTCACAAACCCCACAGATTGGAAGGAGGCAAAAAAATTAGACATTATACGCATGATTTACACAAATCGATAATCATGTACAAGTCTAATTTACTTGCATCGAATAATAATAATGTAATAATAATACAATAAGAACATGACAATGTACAGAAATGGCTCGAGATCTGCACTTTTTGCGTGAAAGAAACACTTTTTAAGGTTTTTAAGTGTGTTCATTACTGTATTGTTTTCTTTCTTTCTTTCTTTTTGTATAAATGAAAATGATAACTTTGTTTTAGGTTTCTATAGTAATCACTCAATGAAGTTTCCAATGTGGCTAAGACAACAGTTGATGTCTCTTATTTTCGTGAGACACCTAATGCATTTGTTTAGCTGCATGTTGTTTGATCTGTTTTCTCAATCGTATTTTTGCTATTAACATAGAAAGGCCTTTTATACAAATTTTTGTCATATTTTGGAAGTCCCTCCTATGTTACATGTTGAAGGTGAATTGTGTGTTGGGTGTTTTGCTGAATTATTGTCATTTTCGTATTGCCAGTCCTGTTGTGGGCAAGGTCTTTAAAAATTGATATCCATCTGATAAGTTGTGGGAATTCACACAAAAATTCTGACACGGGCCAGAAATTCACAAAAGTGAATATAACCGATTTTTGGAGGGCCTCAAACGCGGCTGAAAAGGTCAGACACTGGCCACAACAGGGTATAGTTTTTTTTCAGGGGAAAATTATTATATATAGCGCATGTCTTCACCGGAGAGACATTACTTACTGTTGAGAACATGAACGCAATCTTCATAGAACATTTTGAATTTTTTTTTTGCCTCAAAACAGCATACGTATATATATGCTTACTACTTCAAAAACCCGTTTTACGAACGATTTATTGAGTTGAAAATTTTCTGTTGGATAACAAATTTCAGATGCCTAGAGAAAATAGCTACAAATATTGTCTAATGAAAGAAGGGGTCAGAAGCGGCTGTGTGCAATTGTAAATTTTGCCCACCGATGAAACTGAACGACACAAAAGGCGCAAAAGAAGCAAAACAGTTACTAGGTAACAATGACTGACTGACTGACTGACTGACTGAACTGACTGGACTTACTGACTGACTGACTGACATGGGTCCCCTAAACTGATGCTGCAGTTCGTCGGGTCGCCTGTGAAGATTTAGTTTACAATCCTTCTCCACTCCTCTCTTCTTTCTGAGGGTGTCTCTCAGCTCAAGTCCAGTCCATACCTTGATGTTATCTTCCCAATTCTTTTTCTGTCTGCTTTTTCAAGCCGCTATACAACAATATCAATGCTTAAAACTTTAAACACTATAAAACCCAACACTAAGTTAGCACGGTAAAATTACTGACGCGGCATGGGCACGCAAAATATTACATATCGCACTCTTTTTCTTTTAAGAATCTCTCAGTCAACGATTGAACTGAACAGAAATTAGGCTGAGTGTATGCTGCGGTCTGCAATTCATCAGACTGCTCCTTCATTCCCCCTCTCATTTTATCAACCTACAATTCGGATCAAACACTCTCGCGAGTTTATTATTCAATTGCTATTGCATTTTAGAATGTCTAATATAATAATCATTTTCAGTGTTTCTATAAGTAGAGACACAGACCTATATGCAAGGATTCTATGTGCCATTTTTTTCAGGATCCATTCAGTAGTTTCTCAGTCCATAAGCCTTTTATGTCATTTATTGCAGATTTATAGTATAGATACAAATTTAAACACCTTTATAATCATTAATTTGTTTCATGTTTATTGATATACAATGTTCCCATTTATAATGTCTGTTTACTCTGTCTTGCAATTGCACTCCCCATAAAAAAGAAGACACTATTTAACAAAGTATTAATAGAGATTTGCCTGCTTGTCTTCTCCTTTCTGGGCTATATGATTGAGACACACGTATCACTGAGTGAGAAGGGCCGACACCGACCATTCTAGTTTTGTGTCATCAAACGATACTGATGGCGGTATTCACAACAATCCTGTAATCTCCTGCTCCTCTGTATCTCTTTTTTTTTTCAGTAAGAGGACATTTTGTACAGGTTGTTTGTTATCATGCTTCAGTCGCCCTCACCACCAAGAAGGTTTGAAATATGACAGTATATTGGCAAAGAGTGACTTCTCTAGCAGTTCCTTCATCAGATCTTTTATCAATGACTCGTCCATCCCACGTTCTGGCCTTGTATTGATGGTTCTGCTCCTTGGTAGGGTTGAAATCGAATAACATTATCCACAGGCAATAAGGGGACACACAATTTGTGAACATACTTACCAGATTTACTTTTTTTTTTATATAGCTTGCTCAGTACCCAGCATGGTAAGGAATAATAAATGCATCCTCAATGAACAAGTGAGTCTTAGACCAGTTCTGAATGTATGATTGCTTCAGGCTTGAGATTAGAGGAGTAAATCTTGAACACTTTGTCCTCAATGCAGAGATTTCTGTTGTAAAAGAATTGTTTATGCCACAGAATCTCTCCAGATCGTGTTGCTACATTTGCAGAAACTGCGTTCACCTTAGTCTTTGGACCTGGGCGAGGATGGAGCCTCGACGGGAGCATCTATGATACCCAAAGGATGGGTTGCACCTGGGGGCAGCTGGAACGTCTGGCCCACGACCGGGATGCCTGGAGAGCTCTTGTCGCTGGCCTATGTCCCAGGGGGGATTCCAGGCGAAAGTGAAGTGAAGTGTGCATTCATCTTTCTCATCACTCGTTGAAAAATATCCTCACCCCACATAACGTTTCTAGTGTTACAAAATTAATTCATTGGGTGTCAGTGGTTTCTTTGAGACATTATTTATTGCAGCATCTACTCCATCTTCAATTGACCCTTCATTCCCAAAATGTGTGTCTTCGTATATCTGAAGCTGGCTCTGTGTTAATCCTAGTTTCAAACTTCGTCTCTGACTCTAGAGTTTCGAGGATTACACCATTGATGTTTAATGGCCTGTGAAGTGGACGGAAGGGATCAGGGTTGGCGATGGGAGGAGAAAGGCAGAATAATATATAGTAACTATTTATCATTAAATCTTTTTTATTTGTCATAATATAATAAGGTCAATAGAATAGAGAATGTGCTTTGAAATTTGACTACCTGATTTTGTATTTTGACATTGAATGTAGCCTTTGTGCATTGTTAATATCTAGATATAGCAAAGAGAGTAAAAAATATTTTTCGTTAGACATTCTGGAACATTTACACCCTTCAAATCTATCACTAATCAAACAACGAAAAAAGTTAAAAGTGTGAACAAGCAATATGTTTTGCCCCGAAAGCAAATAAATCGGAAGTCGCGCTCCGCCAGATTGCGAGTTACGGATTTTTTAATTTTTTTTTTTTTTTAACTATCTTTTGACTCAGATGTCAATTTTTTTTTCAGGATAGAAAAAGTTGAATTTTCCTTTCGTTAAAATTAATAAAACATTTAGGTATCTCAGTCGGAAAACAGTTAAAATCCGCCGTAACTTGAAATCTTCCCGATCAACTTCCGACGCATTTACCCTGCGCACGAGACATATAGATTTAAATCTTGCCCGTATGATGCTGGAAAACACTTTGCCTCTTGTGGGTAGCGTCCCACTGGTGGGATAGTACATTGTGACCAAATACAAATACCGAAAATGAATCCTCTAAATTCACAATCATATAAAAAGATATAATAAAGTCAACTATTCACAGGGACAACATAAACACGATGTGAAAAGCATGCATTTTACTCACCCTTGAATGTTGCTGATATCAATGGCATAGACCACCGCTAGTCGTTCTGCAAGATGTCTCGTTGAATGGGAGGTTAACTCTGACAAATACGTTTTGTGGCAGACATGTTAAGCAAGTTCAAGCTTCTATGTTTGATACCAAAATTTATTTCTTTATTCCATATTTTGAATTGGATGACCGAAGAATGTAGCGTCTCAAAATAAGAACGATTGGTTACGAATGGGTTAAGTGAGATAATTTATTTGTTTGTTGTTGTTGTCTGTTTGTTTCTTTCATGTATACGCTTTTAGTTTTTGTACAGTTGAGGTTGTTGCTTAGATATTGTTTATAGTGTTGTTGTTGTCTTGTTGTTGTTGTTGTTGCTGTTGTTGTTTATTCATAAAGACGGTACTAATAAGTCATTTCTGATAAGTTACTGCCCCTGTGAAAAACAGATCAAAAGAAGAGCATCACTCTGGTTATTTAGCTCAGTTTACGACCACTACCCTAATCCACGACACAAAGGTTATCAAGCTCATTTAGAAACTAGACCTTATAAACTCTTTATCACTTACTTACCATCGCAATATGCCTCATCTTCTCCATTGCCACAGTCATCCTCATTGTCACAGATCCAAAATATCGATATGCAGCGACCTGTGTTGGAACAGCGCACATAGTCCATAGGGCACACATTGGCTGAAATTCAGCAAAAAAAAAAAAAAAACTCACTAGATGGTTCTGTTTTGTATTCAACAAAATTACTAAAACGCCCAGTGTTGTGATAGGCTGTTACAGGTGACACCACTTTTAGTGCTTGTTTGCTTGTTCAGACCAAAAGCTGTGAGCTGTGCTGTGGCCAAGCTGTGGACGAGCTACTAAAATAAAACACTCTTTACGAATTACCAGCTGGTCACACCAAAAGCTACCAACCTTGCCGCGTTATCCAGCCACGGCTAGCCATGAGCCACGATAAGTGTCGGAGTATTTTTATCGCAGCTCGTAGCCAGCTGCTGAGCTGACCTCGTTTCAAAATGACCATATCTAGCACAAGGACATTTTTGTTTTCTCCAAATCTTTTCGCTCTCTGCTCACTGCACGCCACTATGGAGAAAGCGTGGCTCGTGGCTAGCCGTGGCTGAGTCACGCGGCGAGACTGGAGCTTTTGGTGGGAACAACTGGTATACGTAAAGAGTGTTTATTTTTGGTGGCTCGGCCACGGCTTGGCTACAGCACAGCTCACAGCTGTTAGTCTCAACAAGCCCATACAATGGTCAACTGTGAGATCCTTGGGAAAATTATTGTAACGTCGGTACTGTTAGGGGTTGTTATATTTGATAACATGGCAAGAGCCTGCGATCCGTAAAAAATGCCACTTTTTCAGAGAAAGAGGGAGAAGAGAGAGAGAGAGAGAGAGAGAGAAGAAATGTGAAAAAAAGCTACCAAAAACCCACAAAAATGCCCCCCACAAAAGTGGCAAAAAATGTATTTCACAATAATAAAAACAATAGTAATTTAAAAACCCGATTATAAGAAATACTTGTGATAGTTGATAGACCTGTGTTTAGAAATGATTAATAATATAAACTATTAGATAATAGACCAGAACAAAATCATCGCGTATGCAGTTGGTTGAAATCCCTTTCTACACACATGTTAATATTTCAATAATTACACTATTTAAACGTGTATGTTAATGTTTTTTTTTTTTTAAATTTTGTTTGTATGTTTGTTGTTTTTTTTTCAGACTAACAAACTAAGCTGTTTTTAAGCTGTTATGTTACGAATTGTACATTTTGAAAGATGCACACTGTCGCCTGGATCAAAATGTCCAATAAGGGACCTTTCCCAAGTTTTACAAGAGAAGAAAAAACGTCACCATTTCTACAGTTTTTTAGGGCATTTAATTGAAAGTTGGAAATAACATTAATGAAAACTACACTCTGAAGTTCCCATCAAAAGGATTCACGAAAATAGTCATCTTCGTCAGAAAAGCCGGCTGTACAGGAATTTAACATTGAACATTGAAAGAAAATTGAGATAATAACTATTGTAAGGGACACGTACAGGATTTCTTCATCTACATTGGTACGTTACTGGCACTTAGGGGATTTTAATTAATAGAGTGGACTTGAACTCAGGTATTTTTTTTTTTTTTGGAAAGTAAAAGCGAGCTTATTATCTTACTGTTTGACGTTAGGCCTTTGTCTACTGTAAAATCATTTTACTCAGCCACAATGGATGTAACATACCCGGAATCTCCATAACGAGTTCTCCGCATCGATTCTTTCAAACATTTTTTCAGTGAGACTCCCTGTATTCCTCTGTCAATCATTTAAAAAAATTGTATGGAAGTTAAGGAAATGTTACTATGTATTGTTATTTTTATTAAATTATTTATTTTGCTGTTTATTTATTTATTTACTAATTTATTTATTTCAAACATCACTGACTGCATTTTTGGTAATTCATTTGTGGGTGCAAAACAGCATCTTGAAAGGAGAGTAAATCCTGTAACACCCTCTCAGCCATGCAAAGGTGTAATGCATCCAGCCCCTTCGACCAGTGTTTTTGTTCGAATGAGTGTGTAATCGTTGGAAGAGAGATGGACAGAGAGATGATAATTGTCGAATTGTCAGTGTAATTCTCATATTTTGCTTTCTTCCAGTTTTGCCCAGTGCGCATTCATTCATCATTTCCTTTGTGTCAGAGTTTAGATATCTGATAAAGTGATATGTTCAGGAGTTCTTTTAGCAAAATGCCCTGTTTTGTCAGTGACATGCTGATTTCTTTTTGCCTATTATGTCAGCGCTCTCGTTGCTTGCAATATTCTTGTATCTGGTATCCACGATAAGGTGTGTTTGATGGCGTAGATATTATTGAACTGGTTGATGGCACTGATCAAGCTCCTGTCTGAGGATTTGCTGAGTCACCTTCTAGTGTCTTTAAAGCAGAAATTTCAGCTGAAAAGATGACATATTCTATTCTCTCTGCGTAGCAAGTGAAAACTGTTTTGATCTATAGAAGCAGCTTCAGTTGCAATTTCTTCAGATTCGTAGTTCGAACACAGTGCTCCACATGAATTGGAGTGCTCATTGCCTGTTTTATAATGATAGTGGGACACATGACAGAAATAGCGGTACTGCAATTACTTCTGCAGTTGATATCATATTGTTACATAAAGACTATCCCCTATGGCTTTGATGATAAACACTACGCTGGTTTTTGCATGTGTTCAAGGATATCAGACATGTTTGCCAAAACCTAGGGTCTGTTGGTAGAAACGAGTATTCAGAAGATGAGTTGGGCAGTTAAGACGAGGAACTTAATGAGGAACATACTGAACAGACAGCTCAGTGATGAGGAAGAGGAGAACAGGAACAAATTAATAATACTGAACTTTTGCCCGCTACATCAAGTATTGATGCTGCCTAAAATCCAAACATTTCTGACCTTGTCCCTGGCACATCTCAGAATCTAGGATTCTATGAATCTCTCAGCGTTTGGAGGGTTATATCACACGGAACAAGAGTAGGCCTGCGTAAGCTGGGCTCTGTGAGTCCCTAGTTCTTCTGTTTTAATTAAGACACACATATTTTCTTTTCTTCCTTTTCACTTTCTTGAGTTCAGTCTTTCTACTAATTCACTGATTAGCATCGCCTAATGTATGGAGGCATTCCTTTAGTCCCCTATTTTTAATCTATTACCATTCATTTATATTTGTTTATGTTTTTCTTAGTAATTAAAGAATGACCACTATTACTATTTGGAGGGCATCTAGAGACTTCTGTTAAATGCCTGCCCGGGATTATAATCCGCGGGTTTAGGACTTGGTCTTTCAACCTCCTGGATGGAGGGCATCTAGAGTCAATGGACCTGAAAACTTATACTCTTTGCCATGAGATAAATTTCCCATGCACTTCGTATTTCCAGTGTCTTTTAGCAATAATTATGCGCTAGCTTCCATAAGGCAGTCCGATCCATAACATGGAGCACCGACGCTCTCTTTAAATTTGTGTACATTTTGTCCAGGCGCCCGGAGACTATTTATTTAATAGAATGTCTAGGTCGTTCCTCAAAGCAATATACACCTGTGTGTGTGTGTGTGTGTGTATGAGTGTGTGTGTGTGTATGTGTGTGTGTGTGTGTGTGTGTGTGTGTGTGTGTGTGTGTGTGTGTGTGATATTTTTCTATAAGAAGAGAGAAAAGGTATTTTAATTTAAGAAGTTTTAGAAGTTTTAGATACATATAATTTGGAGACATCCCTTTGCTGATCTGAACTTATTGGCAGTGAACAATCCTTAGAGTTTTCTCTAGAAGCTAGTCTAGATATAACAAAAATGAATGATTTAATCTTTTTAAAAAAAAAAGAAGAAGAAAGGATGAAAAAAAGAAAATAATGGCAAAGAGAGAAGAAAAGAAAGACATTGAAAGAAAGAAAGAAAGAAAGAAAGAAAGAAAGAAAAAAAGAAAGAAAGAAAGAAAGAGAAAGGCAAAGAAAGACAGAACGGACGAAAGAAAAGATAAAAAGATAGAATAAAGAGAAAGATAGAAATGAAGAAAGAAAGCTTGACATGTTGAAATAAGAAAAAGAAGAAAGAAAGAGACCAACGAAGTTGAGTACGACCATGTATAGAAGAAGGAAAAAAATCATTTCGACTTTCATAATATGGCATTCCCCTTGAAGGGAATAATGTGAACAAATAGTAGCACAATTTCATACTGGAAGAGATAGCAAGCTCACAACACCATGTTCTTTATTCTCCACATTTGTTTTACATTTCTGGATCATGTGATTAAAACAGGCTGAGGTTAATCAAGTACTGTTCTCTTCTATACAATGTCTTTTAATACATGTTTTCTACTGGCGAGGGAAATTACCTTAAGAAGTAAATTAAAATCATTTATTACTGCAATAATAAATACTTGTTCTGAATATCAATTTGTTCACCACATAATATACAATTAGATAAGTGTTTTGAATTTTTTAAAAAAAAAGACAAGTTACTCAACTAACCAACTGAAAATTACGACCTACATGTGAGTTGAGCAAACACATTAAAGGGTGTAAAGGGAAGGGGTGGGAAGAGACGCTCGCTTGTACGAGGGACGTCCGAAAAGAAATCGGAAAAGGGTGATAACTCAAAAAGTTTTAATCGGATCGATTTGATACTCACACTGAAGTGTCTTTCTTCCTCTACTTCTCAACATAATCTCCATGAACATCAATGGATTTTTTCCAGCGCGACAGCAGCGAATAGATACCCACTCGAAAGAAATCAACGTCAAGATGTGCAAACCAGTTCTTCAATTCACCGACGAGGTCATCCTCTGTCTCTAAAGCCATGCCCCCCAAATGACGCTTGAAGGGTCCAAACAAGTGAAAGTCATGGACTATTTCATGAACCGTACTCTTTGGAAGTCTGAGTTTCGAGGCAATCTCCCGTATCTTCATCCTCCTGTCACGTTTGATGAGCTCGTCAACACGAGTTGCGTTCTTCT
>JBCAUA010621826.1:0-15990 GCA_038406235.1 Peronia verruculata
CTATCTATCTATCTATCTATCTATCTATCTATCTATCTATCTATCTATCTATCTATCTGTCTATCTATCTATCTCTTTCTCTCTCTCTCTCTCTCTCTCTCTCTCTCTTCCGTGAAAAACAGTGCAAGTTAGCTTTGTGGTTTGCTTTCGTCTTTTCTGAAATAAATTCAATAAGACGTGGCAGTTTCATTTTATTCCCCAATTGTTAAGTGAAACAGCAACAACTGTTTTGCAGTGACCTTGTGTCAGATATCTTGTCAAGTACCCAATGTCCTGTTCAAAAAGCCGTCTTATTCATTTGGCCAAAGAGCAACCATATGGTGAAGACAAACGTAACTGTAATTGTAATTCTTTTGTCTCTTGCTGATACCATGTTTTTTGTTTTTCCGACAACCAACCTCACACCAGGAGAGCTTCTGGCGCTGTTTGAAGACCAAGATGTGGACCCAATCAAACACGAGAGAATGGTGGTAAGTGAAGGCATTGAGGTCAGGCTTTTTTGTGTCTGTGACTGAATAAAGGTGATGGTGACTTTGGCTGGATTGAGATGCCAGAGTTTGGACGACTAGTTGTTCTTTCATTATCGTCATCATTATCATCAACAGCATTTTATAGTAAATATCTTGAAATTTAAGACGAGTGTCTGCCGGCAACTAATCAAATTATACAATAAAAAAAGAGCAAAAAAAAAAAAACCCCAAAAAACCCCAATATTTAGACATTGATATTAGCAAAGTCAAATCACTGGCCAAATTTCCGAACCCTTTTGTTCTGTTCAGCATGATCGTCGCTTTATAAAACATGTCTTGAAATATAAGTTGAAATATAAGACGACTGTCAACCATACCATCATCATCATTATACAAATGCTTAAAAAATTTTGTTCTTTTTTTTTTTTTGTTATCGGTCTATGCCATGCCATATTCACATGACTTGTGTTATCTTCTCCTTTTTTAATTACAGAAAAAATATAATAAACAGAGAAATGCTCAAAATTTACTTTCATTAGTAGCAAAACCCATATAGATAATAAAAAAGAAAACTCTTAGTTTTCTCAAAAGTTGTTGGCGATCTCTGAGTGTTGGCTTTTCCACTCTTCCTATAATGCATGATTACTCATTTGGAATTTGAGAGATTAGAACACGAACTGCCTGTCATGAGGGCTGTATATTTTACTTGTTTCCAGCGAGCTGCCATCAGATCTCAAGGCATGGACGCCCAACAGTACACAGAATTCTGCCAGGCTCGGCAGGCAAATTTCAGTAAGTTGAAACATTCAGTTGTCTTCTATAGTCCATCCAGTATCAAATATTTTACTGTACCTATCAATTAGTATGAACCTGGCGTAACAAAACCCATGTGGAGCTATCTGGTGTGTGCATTTCTGTATAAGAGTAGCAGTTTCTGAACTTTCAGAGAGTAGATTTTTACTCTTAGTTATAATTGACTTGACCTTCCCGATTCACTGCCAGATCACCACCCCATTCCCCCTCCACACTCACAAAACATAGAAGAATGTAGAGATCTTATCACTGTGAATTATCTATAAATCTACCAGGCCGACGGTACAAAAACCAAAAGTTTCGAGACTGGCTCCAGATGAACCTGAATCCAGAGATTTCTCTCAGTGCGAACGCTTTGGAGATCTTCAGCTATTTGGCCTATGAAACAGTTGCCCAGGTAATACGTGTAACTGTTTTTCTCTGGCATTGTCCAAGGTTGCTTTAGATTTAATGTAAAGGAGTCTACCAGTCATCCTTGTTTAAACCCTGGACAGTCCTATTGTCCCAGTCTGAATGTGGTTTACTACTGCATACTTTTGAACTCCAAATTAGGTTTGTGTCTTGTAGATAAAGACTACTCTACTCAATAAGTGCCCAAGATTTTGCTAGCTCTTATGATATGGAGGAACCTAGTCTTCTATCAGCAATATCCACTCATGTGTGCTTGTTCTCCCTCTCCCTGGTTCCTATTAATTTAACCCTTTTTAGCCCAGTTGTTTGAAAGCATCATCATTGTCAACATCAGCAGTCCTTGACTCTGTCCAAAGAAATGGTTGCTCCGCTGCAAATTATTGTGCCCTGCCACATGGCTTGGGGATGGGACCTGAGGGAGAACATCCCTCCCCAGGCAGATCTGAGTTTGGACTTGTCTTTGTGTGACTAGGCACAATAAAACCGTGATCCTGAGGATGCGCCATTAACCCTATTGCAATCCTTCTCCGAGATGTGTTGTTAACTAAGACTAAAATGGGTCGTGCCTTGCTTCAGATATGGGAGTCTAAAGATGGCCTATCTATCATTGCATACTTTTGAGTTTTATTTTCTTCTTTGTTTCATTTATTCAAGTTAGATTGCTATTCATGTTTTTGTTTGTTTGTTTGCTTATTTGTCTCAGATTGTGGATCTGGCTTTGTTGGTGAAGCAGGACATGCGAGCCCAACCAGACGACCTTCTCAGCAAGAATCGCCCAGCGCTGTGTGTGAATTACGCCGAGCTTCACGCCAGCAGTGTCTACAACAAAGCTGAGTCGGCCACTGCAAGCACAGCCTCACAGGTAGATTTATATCTCGAGACTTTCCTGTTATTCAGATATTGGAGAAATCTCAAATACCACAGCTTTGAAGGCACTTAATTTTATTCATTCAATGTAAAAGATGTGGTATGCCGTAGAGAATGTCCTGCCCTTGTCCTGTCGTGTCCTATCTCCTATCCTATCCTACTCAATCCTACCCTACCCTATCATATTCTGTCTTATTGTTTAATTACAATATTCAATCCCACCCTGTCCTATCCCATCTGGTCCAACCTGATCCAGTCCAATCAGTTCGGCTCCAGTCATATCCTATTCTTTCCTATTTTAATATATCCTTTGCAGTCTTATCCCAACGTATCTTGTCCTATACTATCTTACCCTTTACTATACTGCCGTGCTTCACCCTTCTCTATTCCACCCTACTTTACCTTTTCCTATCATAGCCTTTCCTGTCCTGTCCTATCCTATCTTATCCTATCCAATCCTGTCCTATCCTACCTTACCTTATCCTATCCCGTTCTATCCCACCCTATCCTACTCTGCCCAATTTAATCCCACCCCATCTTGTCTTATCCTGTCTTGAAGTGCCAGCAGCTTTTCTGGACATGACTCGTGTTTAGGCATGATCAGATTTACGTGTGGAAGTTTTCATATGTTTTCTCATTGTCACACAGAGTCCTCCCTACGACAGCTCTGGTGGCTCCCAGGCTAATGCAGCCAGTAACAACGGTGCCAGCTCCCAACTCTCAGGACCCACAACGCCCAGCAAGCTCAACAAAAAGAAACGGAAAAGGGTCAGTGTTGTCTCTCTTTCATCCTTTCTTCTTCCTTCCGTCCTTCCTTCCTTTTTCTTCCCCTTTTTCTTCCTTTCTTTTCTTTTCTTTTCTCTCATCCTTAGCAGTCTTTCAGAACCCTCTGCATTGGACATTGAATGGTTGTCAAATGTAAGAAAGCTTTGAACATTCGTTTCCAAACATTTAGAGTAGCCTTTCAGCGCCACTCGTCCTGTGAAACAAATTATAACATATTCTGTAAGTCAGAGAATGTATCAGTGGAACCCACAGATAACTCTGAAGTTGTACGAAAGATATGAACTTATCATGATGTGCATTTAAATGAACATTGAATATTTTCACTTTCTGGCAGGTTTCTCTGGCATTTCACACATTTTATTAAATCTTTATGTTTTCTCTGTCAAACAGATACAACACTGTTTTTTGTTTTTTTTTTCAGTGATAATTTTGTATTTTAATACTATGGGCATTATGCTGCAACACTGCTTTTTAAAATTTTTGTTAAACTATTTTTTTTAGTTCATATTTAATATCATGATTTGATTTCATTGCTTCTATCTTTTTTTTTTCCATTCTTTTTCTTTCTTTCTTGTTTTTCTTGTTTTTTTTTTTTTAACTATTATTTTTTGGCCAATCAGTGCATTCTCATCTGTAACAGCTTATTGTTGTTTCCTTTTCTTTTGAAGAAAAATAGATAGAGTCTAGTCCCTTTATATCTGTGTATCTGTATGTGTGCTGCTGTGCGTATTAGTATTATTTTGTAATACTTTTGCAAGAGTTCTGCTGTTTCAGCAGACGATGCCTATCTGATTGGATTATTTACAACGGGTGTTAACATAAATACAGTATAAAGAGAGAATAAAGGCCAGAAAGATAGAAAGTAAGATAAAAAGAAAGAGAAAGAAAGAAGTGAATACAACTTGACGTTGTTCTTTCTTTCTTTCTTTCTTTCTTTCTTTCTTTCTTTCTTTCTCTCTTCTTCATTTTATTTGTTTTTAATTCCCTACTGTTACAGGCGGCATTGTTTTCACAGATAGTTTTAATATATAAAATCTGTTTTAATGGGTTTGAACATTCTTTGATCTCATAATGAAAATGACACCAGAACTTAAAATGCTGTTCAACCTGAAATGCAATATACAAATGTAATTGAAATAATTACTAAAAGAAGAAGATCATTTCTGGAATATTTTAATCATTCATCTTATCTGAAAAAAAAAAAAAAATTGATAGGATTTTTTTTTCTTTCTGAAAAGCAGTCTCCAGCTGGTTTTAAAATATAAAATGGGAGGGATGCCTGGATGTTTGTTTTTGTTATAAGTCACCATCTGTCGAAACAAGCCATGAAAAATTGTCATTGGTCTTATCAATAAGTCACTGGAAAGTCACAAATCAAATAGTTTGTTCTGTGTGTTACAGAGTGGCCCTCCCACAACTGTCGACATCTCCTGGGACACAACCATCTTGCCGTCCGATGTGAGAGAGGCCATGAGGAGATACTACACTGACATCGGCCCCTTTGCCTCCACGATGGTAAGAGCTTCAGTTGGCGAAAGAGAGCGAACAATTAGAGAGCAAAAGACACTTAAATATTCATATTCTGCAGAAGTAAAGGATATAATCATGATGCTCCAAAATCAGTCAGGTAAGATTTGTCTAAATCCATCTCCTTATGCAATCTTACTTAATTGATTTTGGAGCACCATTTTTTTTGTTTTTTGTTCTACGCAACTATGCGTCGCACATAAGATGTAGCCTTACCTAGCCCACACGATTGTGTTCAGAGTGCACCAATGGTACATGTTTGACACCATGGGCAGAGTGGGCAGTGGTCCTGCCTTCCTTTTCAGGTTCCATCTGACCCAGAGCAACCAACTCCCGCTGCCCGTAGAGAATGACTGATCCTGGACAGTGTCGATATATGGACCTGGAACCAGGGGCAACAACAAAAAGGAGAAGCCCGGCCCTCCACTACTAGTTAAGGCTAGCTCCCCAACCTACCACACTGTACATCTTACCATCCTTATTAGGATGATTCCTCTACTATACTGCATATTATGCATATTATACAAATACCACAAATACACATAGGCCTACTATTGAGAGCGAGCTGCTAACAGTACATTGGGATTAGTAGAGTATCAACCGAAACACCAGCAGAATTACCTTTTGAATAACATAAGCTCCCACTCCATGGTAATCAGAAGTCTCTGTTCAGCTTTCTAGTGCAAGATTCAACCACCAAGCATTGCTAGTGATGAGTTTTCATCCTAAACATGTCAGTGGAAACTGCTGGAGTATAAGGCTGACTTTAATAACAGTTAACATTAATTAACATGATTGTCAAGTGACAGCTTATGATTTCAACTGATGCTCATTGTATTGCGATTATCAGTTGTTCTGCTGTGTGCTATTTTAGAGTGACCCCTTGGAATTGGAGACGAGGATTAACCCGGCTCATGAAATTGTGCATGAAATATCCCAGGGGGAAGAAAAGCGAATTTTAATGAGTGCTTTTCTTTTCCATTCCACAGAAAGTCAATCCTCAGTGTTCGTCCTGGTACAAGACGCTGTGCAGCTGACAAAACCACGGCAAGTCAAAGCAAGAGGAATAACTGCGTTTTATTTTCATCAGTCAGTCAAATTACATTCCCTTGCCCTTTGAAGCCAACTCAAATTCTGAAATATTCATTGTTATGTTTGTCTCCTTTAAAAAAGAGCGAACTTAGTTTCTCGTTCTATTCCAAATTATGTCTAGTCTTGTTCTCTAGCAAAGCGGGGCAGTTTTGTTGACCAAAAGAAAAAAAATCATTTATAACAGCACTTGGCATTACATAATACAATGTCATAGGCAAGAAGATAGAAACAATGACAGAGAGGGATTAGCACCTTATGGATTGTACACATTTGTTTGGGAAACTATGATGGTGCTGTGTATTGAATGCAAACTGGGAAGTCCTTGTTGCATAATTTAGCTAAAGAGCCAAACATCCGTTAAGTCTGGGACTCATAATTGAGTTAAATGGAAAAATGTTTGGTCATTGGTATGATATCAATGAAGACTTTTTTTTTTTTTTGCTTAAATTCTTTGTTTTTTCCTGCTATGGAAATTCATTCTCTCCAGACACTCACTGCTCATCAACATTTGAACTTCCCAGGTGATGAAAACACAATAGATACTCGTATAATGTGTATCTAGGCCTGTATATATAATAATATTTTGTTTGCCAGTGTTTTTCAGCTAATTGTTCCATAATGAATCATTGATGTGCCATTCAAACATTTTTTTATGAGATGGTCATGCAAATTTATATCAAATTTTTTTTCATGTCATCGAAATATGATTATACAGTGTTTGTCTTGATGTTCTGGGGCATGTGGGAAGTTGCGATTTTACATTTTCTCCTGTTCAGTTATGCATTCCAAGACATGGTTCTATATTTAAACTGTAAACAAGAATATTTGTGCTGTTGTAGACTGTTTTTTTTTTTTTTTGTAACCCAGATCATTTTCATTTGCCAGGTACAACAGGTTTTGAACAAGCCTAGTAGGCCTCATGGTAAAGAGGAAGAAAAAATCAGATTGGTGCCTTATGCTCAAAAGGTACGCAGTGAAAAAAAAAATTCTGAAAGTTACATGGTTTGTAGGAAATCTTTTCTTTTTATCACAGTAGTTTATGGAAAATGATTTTTGCCTTCTTTCCAAAGTTTGTTCAACAGCCTTTGTGACTGGCAAAAAAAGTAATTGGGTGGGTGAAGAAACCCCCATTCAACATGTATGTTGGTTTGAAACCTTCTGAAATATTCTGTCCATCAGCCATTCTCATGTTTGCTGACAAGAGGCGAAAAAGCCACCTGTGATGCTGTGTTTTTGGGTTTTTTTTTTTTTTCTACAATATTCAAGTCCAAGAAAGTAACCCATAGGTTTAGAACAAGGAGTTTGATGATTAACTTAGTAGTATTTGTGTAAATGATCATTGACTTTCAGTTGAACAGTAATTTGGATGAAGAAAATTTCATGCCAAAATTGCCATTTTTTTTTTTTTTTTCAATTTGTTAATTTACTTACATTTGGGGGCTTAAGATACTTAATAAAAGTTCATTGTATTGAAGACCTTCATTTGCCTTCATTCTGGTGCTAAAACTTGTCAATTACTGAACATATTGTTAATATTGATAACTTACATGTTGCATGCCCATCTTTCTCTTCCCTACCCCATTCCATTCCTAAATAACTTTGTAGTTTTTATCTTTGATGATAGACAAAATTAGAACTAACCTGGATTTGTTTGATAACAATGTTTTATCGTAAACATAAGTTTATTGTTATTGTCAGTCATTCCAAATCCAGCTTTCCTCCTGTTGGTCACAGAATTTTAAAGCTGTCATCAATGACCCATAGATTTGATGGTCAACATGACATCTCGTATGATATGTATTATGTAATATGTGTTTTCTATATTGTCCTGACGAAGAGCTAATTAAGCTTGAAAGTTTAATTAATTTGATCAACATTTAGTCATCTTAGTTTTAAGACATTCTTTTATAAAAAATGATGTAGAGTTATGATGTAGAGGCTCCATCAGTATTATCTAAACTCATGGTCCAGTTTTTATCTGACCATGATGTCACAATTGATGCCTATGGCACTTTTGAGTGTCAGTATCTCTGTGTCTTCTAACAAAGTACATTTTTCTACTTGGTAGACATTTATCTGTTTCACCAGAGTTGCCAACCATGTTCAGCCTTCAACGTTCTTCTTGATTCCCTCACCTGCATAAACTTACGTATGTCATACTCCGTGGTCGCATTAAATATTTCATTATCTACTTTTCATCTGGATTGCTACCAAAAAATTCACACTGCGATATCAAGATGTTCATTTTCTACTGCCATATTGGTCTTAAAATTCAAGTGTCTTTTCTTGAATATAAAAAAAGTCATTATGATGAAACCAATGGCATTACATAGGTTTGAGGAACTTAATGACATTACTTTGAGGAAACTTTATGGATTGTATTAGTTCTATGTGAAATAGATGCCAGATCAATAAAATAAATTATCCCTAGTCACTAGATAGTCACCAATAGTGAATGAGAACTGACGGAGATCCAGTACTCCACTCTGTTACTCACAACACATTGCTTACATACCTGTGTGCTTTCCACACTGTCCAGCCAGCTCCTTGCCCATGTTGGGGTGTCAATCCATTTACATGATACATGTATTGTACAAACATTTCATCTCCCTTTTTCCATGCAGTATCCCTGTCTTAAGATGTAAAATTCAAGTTTGTATTTTTCACTGTAAAAGATTAATAAAATTCATGCTCTGCAAAGAAGTTCATAACACTAGCAGCTTAACTTAAAGTCTGTTTTCCTATTGAAGTAGAAACTTGGTCATCCCTGAGGCATGCAATGTTACATAATTATTGATATGATCTTTATGTTGTTGCACATTTTTCAGTTGTTTCTCTCTCTTTTGCATTGTTTTTTCAGCTTTAGCTCATTAATTTTGTGGTGTTCATAATGAAGCTTTAACGGTGCTGATGCGAAATGCTTTTTTTTTTTTTGTAATTTTATGTCATAAATATACATGTGAAACTTCTTACAATCAGTATACCGTACGCTGTTCAGTACACTGTACGCTTTATAAACTGCATTGGCTTTTATTGCTTGCTGTTTATAGGAAGACATATATACAGAAGGCTTAATTTTAAGGAAATGTTTCAAGGAAAGCATCATCTCAACTTCTCCTGAAGTCATTTATACATGCTAAAGTTCTGTTACAAGACCTCCTAATAAGTGCACACTGGGCCAGCTGATTTTTTTTTTTTTTTTCATCCTTAACTTCGAAAACTGAAATTAGACTGAACGAACCAGAGAAATAAAATAAAAGTTTCATTAGTCTGTATTCTGTTGAATGTTTAGTCAAGATGACAAAAATTCAGAATTCATTTTTTGATTATACATGTATTATACATATATTATACATTAGTCATGTTGTGATACTCCCAATTTATTAATAAATCCATTTTCTCTGTCACTCATTCCTTTGCTGGACATAGGAGCAGCCAACAACCTCTATATAGAGACCAGCTAAAAAAAGAAATCTACCTTTCTTCTGCCTTTACCTGAATTCTTAAATTGAACTTAGCAGAAATACTGAAAAAATGACTGTCTCATGATTATGTTTTCTCTGTTTTTACCATGCTTTTCTCTTTTTTTTTTTTTTTTTCTCAGAATTTCTTGCTTTCAAATTATTTCAAATGAAAGGGGCAATGTTTGGTTTATATCTTTTGTACCACCTAGGTGAAATAATTTGTTTTATGAAAAATAAGCCTCATGGTTATTCATCTTTCATTGTTCAGTTTTGGAAATTTTAAGTACTGGAATGTCCATTTTTGACTGTTCTGAAATGGTGTTGGTTGGCCTGAGGGAGTTCGGACGTTCTCAGATGGTGTTGACTGTTCATTGCTTGCTCATATTTTTGCTCAATGAAACCCTTGTCTTTTTCCATGGAAGATACCATGTTTCAAACCTGATGTGTTCACTGCATTGAAATAAATGCTTCCTGCTTTCACACTTACAGGATATGGTTTATGGAGAACATATTACCTGTAGTCATCCTTGATGATTTGACTGTTGAGATTGTTTGGACAGACATGTGTAATGTATAGACAATCTATAAATTGAAAACATTTGGGTTTGGCATGACAGACCGTGTGTCATGCAAAATCAAATGACAAAAACCATCCTTTCAAAACTATCCTGGCATTTGGCCACACTACACGCTGCATAATTATGCTAAACTGGACAAAAATGTGCATATAATATCTAGCAGGATGGATGTGGTTGAAAAGGTTATTTGGAAATGATCTTCACCATTTGACGTAACTTGACACAGATTGACATACCTTACATTGCCAGTACATAACATATCTATTTCTATACACTGAAACTTTCAGCATATAATATCTAGCAGGATGGATGTGGTTGAAAAGGTTACTTGGAAATGACCTTCATCATTTGATGTGACGACACAGATTGACATACTTTACATTGCCAGTGCATAACATATCTATTTCTATACACTGAAACTTACAGCTGATCATTGAGAGGATAAAGTACATGTCCTGTGACTGTGCCGATGAAGCAATAAAACATTCCTGCAAGGAACAGTAGAAAGTAAAAGGAAGGCAAGGCAGGCCCAAGAGAAAGAGGACCTTGTAAAATCAAAGAATGAACAGGCCTCAGCTTCGCAGACCCACAAAAGATCACAACAAATTATACAGAACTGTAAATATGGAGAATGAATATCTACTGAAACAACTGCATGGTCATTGGACAGGAAGAAAGGAGATGAACGGGAACATTGTAAAAGACAAAAGAAAATATAAACTATACCAGCAACACACTACATAAAGTGATTTAATAACAAAACGCATGACCACTCTGTTATATAGTTTAATATCAACAACACAAAATCCATTTAAATGTGATAAAAAGGGAATATGTTCAACAAATTGAAATTTTTAAGTGCATAAGGATTTGAAATAGTTGTGATATGTTGAAGTACAAGGGCAATGTATTAATAACTTAAACATTTTGATTACTGCTAGTGCTAACCACTAAAACTATGTGTCACTTTAAATCAAAATAACTTTTCTAACAACAGTGAGCCATGAGACCAATGACAAAATTTATTGCATGTCTTCCTACATATACATGAAACAACGGTTCAAAATTCTCACTATAAAAAAAGATCTCATTCATCTTACTAATGGGTCAAGTTGGTTTCAGATAAAAAACACTATGGTTTCACTGCATGAGCCATCTTGATTTCACAGTATCAGTGGGACATAGATTATGATGGTCCAGTGACTAACATCTCACCGTCCCTGACAAGTCATAGTGCTCATCAACATCGAGTGGACTGTCATCCATATATAAGTCAAAACGTTACTGATATTTCAGTGACACATAATCACCATTATTATCTGGACGTCATCATGGTCAAGAAATTTTATCTTTATTATTTTATTTAATATCAAACAATGAAAACTATCTCAAAGACAAGATAAAAACACCATCATTTGGCCTCTGCTCTTCAATAGTCAGAAACATTTCGAACTAAGACTAAGATATCAGCTATGTTGTCTGGTTCTTGAAAACTCATGACATACATGTAATTTGTTAGTTTTGTTAGATCTTAATGTCAAAGGGACCTGTCATTCACTATCACCTAAACCACCAACCTACAGCTATGTTTGCTAACATGAATGACAACATGAAGATGATAATACTGTCTAGTCATATCACAAATCATGCACTAAGTAACTGAAGTAATAAATAACATATTGCTACGGCTCAAAACCACACGCCAGACTTTCAAAATGATTTCAGCACAATCAAAATAAATACTTTCAACAAACTGGCTGATGCTATATTCCTTTCAGATATAACACATGATCTTCTACACTACTAAAATATTGCAATCAAATATGGAATCGATAAAGGGAAAACAGGACAAACAGCAAATCAATAAGTCTCCACCTGCTATAACATAAACTCTTTAAGTATCTGGAAAGAATAAGGCAAAACATGAAATCCTGCCTCGACTAGTCATGCAAAATTATGTACACACCTGTGTACAGAATTACCAAATTCTTATTAAACAACCACTCAAACTCATGCAATGCTCTACAGACAGTTTAGTTATGTTAACGCAGGGGCATCTTGGCATAAGTAGTGTAGTTTATGATCCCACTAGCCTTATCACCAGTGCCCTATGGTAATGTCTCACAAGTCATATTCAGCTCTTCTGAGCTGGTTTGAAGAAAAATAATCTGTTCACAGAACGTCATCTAATGAGTTATGCTATGACTATTCTGAATTTATACATAATTATGTTGGCACATTAGTTTTTGATGATACTATTTGACAGAGATGTAACAAGATATCATTTTGCATTTTGGCAGAAGTCTGGCTTATGTTACTAATTGCAGAACAGTTTTGATATGGTACATTTATCTCTTTACAAACCATCACTAACACAATGTGCAGGCTGAATAAATGCTAATCCCACCACTGAATTCATATTTCATCATAGGATCTGCTGACGCAGAGTCATATCTCACAAACTACATGTATTTATCAAGCTATACATTATGAAATACAGTAGACCTCGAGTCCAACGAACTCAGACTCAAAGAACACCTTGCATTCAACGAGCAGAGAAAAATCCCCGGTTTTTTTCCTTCCTTCATTGACTTCATTAAATATCTTTTACCGAATGAACTGATCTCAGACCCACCCTCAGTTCTAACGAACCAGAAGTGTAGGCACGCTCACAATAAACTGCATGTCTACTTAGAAATCTAGTTGAAATTCGAAATTCAAAAGGTCTGTTGTCTGCTGACAAGAAATAAAAATAACCAAACCGTAGGCTATATTATGCCATGTAATAGAGGTAGAGCAAAGGTACGGGACACAAAGGGAGAAATGATGAACAGAGAGAGAAGGGAGGGGGAAGGGGTGGCAGCCAGCGAACAGCTGATACGTGGGAGAACATGACACGGGATCAAAGAGACAAAGCCGCCCGAACGTGGATAGTGGGTGGGAAGGGTAAAAAGTGGCTGTATAGACAAGCCGTGCGTCTGGTTGTGGTACATAAGCGCACAATCGAGCATCTCTGTCCACCCTTGCCCTCCTCATCTCTGACTGAAAGCACAGATCTCATGTTAACTTAAAGGCGTTGGGCAAGCAGCGATTTTTCCATGAAGCTTTGTGTACTTTGTAAGCGTGTCCATGTGGCTGGATTATGTTTGCATCATATGGGCTATTGGAATTGGACAAGATTAAAAAGGAGTGGGGAGGGGGGCAGAAGGGAAGGTTGTGGATAGAGGGGGGATTGGCTTGTGTAGAATTAACACAGCGCGAGTGAGAAGATTGTAGCTTGGATCCAATGAACCTTGCATCCAACGAACTTTTAAAAATGACCGAACTAGTTCGTTGAGTCCGAGGTCTACTTTATAAGTCTACATCAGACCAGAACGCTATGGTACAACTAATGGACAAATGTATTATTGCGCATGTTGATTCCATAGGCAATAACAAAAGAAAAAAAAAAAACTGATAAATTTGCCTCACCCTTTCAAAAAAAAAGAAGAAGACTCACCACGCTACATGCACCTTCAAAAGTGATATTATTTTGATTTGGCTTAAATCTGTCAGAATCTGTCGGGAGAGTCAGAAAAAAAAATATAAAAAATTTTAAATTCTGCTTTAACAAAGTACAAGAAAACCAGATGATGCACATAAAAGATATGATCTCAAAGAGTAACATTATTTTTATTTTATGAAATCTGCCATATTCACCCTTTTGCTATGACAGGAGGTGTTTATCTGAAAGGCCACCAGTAACCTTAATATTATTTACTAGGCCTGTATTTAAGGAAGTAGCAAAGGGAGAAAGTGCTTAATTTAAATAGCCTATATTTGTTTTTGGTCAGGAGGCTTGCCTTATATAGGGTGCTACATTCATACACATTCGTCATATGCGGCATAGTAACCTATATATTGTAAATCCCCCATCTGACATAATACAATAGGAGACTACTAGTAGCCTATATAAAGTTTGCCTAACTGAAAGTATATTCTATTTTAAAACTAACACAACATAAGCTCATTACATGATAAATATGGGGAAAAGGTGGATAAATTATGACAAATATAATAAAATGTACATTCTATGACTGCTGCTGCCTCCTGAAAGGTGATGGAATGCACATTGAATACATCAGGACATCAAAATCAAATACCTCAAACAGTTCAAACAGGTAAGGATTAAGGGTGTGCTTATATCAACATGCATCTATACGATTTCTGTGCACACTAACAGTAAATGCGCGAGAGTGAGATGTCCTTCAACTTTCTTGTATCTACTTGCATAGGCTAGGTGGTTCATACTGGTGGGGACACTTACGACTTATGTCATGCACATAGAAAAAAAAATTGTGCTTGCAAATACTTCTGAAGTGCCAAGTAGGAACATTCCTCTCCATGCCCATACTTCTTTTTCTAAGCATGCACAGAAAATGTGCATGTCAATATAAACATAGTTTAACAGCAAGTAAGGAAAAGACTTAAAGGTTAAGGACTTATGTACATGGAAAACATTCAGGCAACTGTAAGTATTGCTTTCTCTGTTTTCGAAGAGGCTAATGCTGCCAACAAACTAGGGAAGTAGTCGACATATGTATCATGTTTGCGACAAGCTAGCAGAGTAACACTCGCAGCAGTGTGGATATCCTTTCTGCCTCCAACATCATCGCGTCCTCACTGTCACACAAACAACACTAAACTCTGATAGAGCATATCTAACGGCAAGATAAAATAAACAAAAAAAGGTGATGACAAGTTCTGCCTGTGTAACAATCTCTGTGCAAGAGAAGTCAGAAGTCGAATATATACACTGTCTTGAGTCACTGGCATGTACATCTTGAGGAATAAGTTTCAAGCAAAGGGAAATCCTCAAGTTCACAAGTGCAAGAGTTGTGTATTTCTTTTGACACTGATGAATTAATTAATTAACGAAGAAACACTGATTCTTGGAAAAATGATGTCGCAGGCCTTTCTATCTTCTCTCATTTATCAATATCAGTCCCTTGTGACATATTTATTTCTGGCTTTTTTTCTATGGTGAAAATAAATAGATAAAATAAAATACATTATGCCAACAGTTCCCACCATAAATAAAAGAACAGGAAATGAGAAAAAGATTCTGACTGATAATTATGCCACTTTGGTAGATTGGATGTGTAGAGTTCATCATCACTGTCTGACAGCAATCAAGTAAGCACCAAATTATATCAAACAGATTTTTTGCCTGAAAATACACCTCAACTCCTACATAATATTATATGATCCATCACATCAACAATTTTGCAACAGAAATGTACACTGGGACTGTCCAAATTTCCCTATAGTGGAACATGTTGAGTTTGACATTTATCTCTAAGTAAAAAAAGTGGTTGACCTAATTCTGCACATACACAAGTCAAGTCGGATATCGCCGATATGTCACTAAATGTGGATGTAACAAATCTCTGGACATTGTTTTTACCATAAATCTGTTCATTCGTTAATTTTTTTTTTTCTTCTTTTTTTTTTCCAAAGTTCTCAAAGGTAACAGAGACTACAACTGAACTGGCAATTTTCTGGAACTCATAAGGCTGTGATAATTTTTTCTTGCTTTTTTTGCGTGCCTGTGCTTTAGAATTATTGCGCCACTAAGTGCCACTTCTGCAACATTAGAGATGGAGGATACTTGCAAATATTTCCACTGCAGTCAAATAAAATTAAATACATCCAAAGGGACAGAAAAAAAAAAGAAAAGAAGATATTAGAGCAAAGGTCACTTTACTCACAACAACAAATAACAAAGCAGCGGGGTATATACTTGGGAATCAGCAGGTGTGTGCATTTCACATGATAAAAAAAAGACATCTTTACAAAATACAACATTCGTTGTATGATGGGTAATACTGATTGATATTACAGCAGGTCCTGTTGGCTGCCAGTTTATTCAATTGAATCCACTGTTAAAAAAAAAAAGGGGGGGGGGGGGGGGGGGGTGCCCACCTCCCCTTTTTCCCCCCA
>JBCAUA010621937.1:0-15988 GCA_038406235.1 Peronia verruculata
TGTCGGGACCAGTCAGGATTCGAACTCGGAACTTCAGATCCCGAGTCGACGGCCTAACCGCTAGCCCACGACACCACATGCATGTATGGAAAAGATTGTTAATATTTTTTCTTCACTTAGGATTTAGTGACTTGCAGAGCAAAGCAGCTCAAGAAATACGGAATAAAAACAACCAATTATTATCTTTTTTTAGTTTTAGTGTTTCTTTAATCATGTTTTGATTATGTCATCAAACTGGAAGTGAGGGGGGGGGGGAGGGGGAGGGGCAGTAAATGACAATTTGATGACAAGTGATGATAAGGGGGAGGGAGAAGGGGAAAAAAATCCTTAATTTTTTATGACATAATATGTGAACGGCCCCTAACGGTGTCTTCTGTTACTTTTTTTCCTTATGAATTCCTCACCTGCAAATGAAAAGAGAAAAGTCAAGTTGTACATTTTGATAAATGACATTTCAGCGGGTAAACAGTCTTGGTCTTTTCAAACAAAATGTCGCATAATATGCAAAAAATCAAATTTTACAGAGGGGGAAAAAACTTGAATCCGTTACTAAGTAAATACCAGTCTCTAAAGGAAAAAACAATTGTAAAATCATGCCCCCCCCTTCTTTTTTTTTTTTTCAAGACAAAAAGTGATGCGTGCTGTCATCGGGAATTTAAATCTGACGAAATTTAGCATATTATGTGACGTTTTTTCAGTACCGAGGACTGTACCCCATTTTTTTCCGCTTATGATTTTTATAAATATTTGAATTTACGACTTTTCAGCTCCAAATTCGAAATCAGCATTATCAAACTAGAGGCAGCGTGTAGTAAAGGAAAACATTTTTGTATCCAGTTGTCATGATAATGCCGGCATCTTGGATTTCGTGTCTTGAAAATTAATTACCGGTACTTTTAAAAGCCTTAGGCTCCTAGACCATCAATATAATAATTTGAAACAACTCTATATAAAAACATAATATGCATTTGATTTTTGGTCGTATGCCATAAACCCGAAATCCTCCATCTTCACGGCTGAGGCTGAAGCGATCGGTATGGCTTTAGATACCATAAGTAGGTCCAAAGACACCAACTTTATCTCTTCAGATTCCCTGTCCCTACTCAAGGCCCTGAATAACCTCACTTTTAAGAATGATAGTGTAACTCACCTCCTGCAAAATCTTCAACGTCTATTCAGCAGGGGGCGGCGTGGATTCGCGTTCAGCTGGATACCGAGTCACGTGGGCATTGCAGGAAATGAGGCAGCAAATTCCATCGCCAAAGTCGGCCTGATTTTAGATCCCTTTGATGAAGATCCTCATTTGGATCTTAGGCCCATCATCAACGAGTGCATCAAATCGCGAAGGTGACAGCCATGGAATCAACAGACTACAAACAAATTTTACTCTATCCAACCAGACCTTGAACCTTGGCCAGGGTCTGCTCAGCCGTAAAGACGAGACTAGGTGGTCCTCAACCACCTGCGTCTGGATCACTCTCACCTCATCCACTCTTTTTTTCTCCGAAGAGAAATGCCCCCACAGTGTGTGGCCTGCCACTGTCAACTGACAGTGGTACACATGCTAATCGGCTTCGCCAACTTCAGGGACGTCCGAGAAGCCCACTTCTCGAGTCGCTCCCTGAAGAATTTATTTACCAAAACGAGGCCTCAGGCCATCCTGAGCTTTCTACGGCAGGTTGGCCTGGAGAATGATAAACAACATGGAGAACATCAAGATAGAACTAACACCTTGGCAGGAAGGCGACGACCCCCCCCCCTCCCCCCCCCCCCCCACACACACACAAAACCGTTTACACATATTCTGATATCCTTTTATTCCTCATAAATATGTTGTCCATTATTACCGTGTTAATGTACTCACCGTGTTAAGTACAATAGAGACGTTATCGTGCTGATGTGCCATTAAATCCCAACACAAACAAACGAATGTGTAATAATATATATACAGTATGTATTATAATTATATATTATAATATTTTATATTATGAGGTTGAAAGACGTATAGAACGCAATGTAAAAGATAGAAAAGAACCCACATCTTTCGTGTAAGATTTTTTTTAAATATAGTTCACACCGATAGCACTTTGCCACTTCAGCAGTTGTCGAGTCCATAAGCCAATTGTGGGTTTTGTTGCAGATTTATAGTACCGGTATACTAGAGGAGACCCCACGGCCTCCGTGGGAGATTTGTTGTTGTTGTTGTTGTTGTTGTTAAATACAGTCCTGCGACTTAATACTTAAAGAAAAGTGTTTGGTGTTTTGAGCGCGTCATTTTAGCGAACGTACAATTCGGAGCAAATACGATCGCGAGTTTACTGTTCAATTATTGATTACTAAGAATGATGTCAAACATTGTAAGCGTTTTTCGGCTTTATGTAAGTAGAAACACAGATCTTTATGAAATAATGCTGTGTACATTCATACAGGTAACTTTTTTTATATGACTTAAGTAATTTTTTCCCGTTAGGAAATTCTTTTTCACCGTTGATAAGTTATGATATCCATTTTACAAACATACACACACAAACACATATATAAACATTTAAAAACTGTGAAGAATATCATCAGGACAAGGCAAGTCAACAATAGCACAACTGATGATTTATTGTCAAACACTTGAGCGATCTGCATTAAAAACAATATCAAACACATAAATGAAATATTTAATTAGTACTGAATGTAGATTAAGCACAACATTCACATCTTTCCCTCTGGGGCATTTCCGAACACATTTCTGTAGGCGATGCACTTTTTCGAGAGGATCATAAAATCCTGCTACATTGTATTTTAATGCTCTTTAGGTCAAATCAGGCCTAATCAATGCCCTCTGTCTGTGTATATTATGTAAATGAAAATATACTCTGTGTCTGTCACCGTTTGAAATTGTCTGCTTTGCCAATGTAAGTAAGTCATCATGTAAAATTATAGGCCTGGCCAAGTAAAAATCTAGAAGATAGATGTGGTCGCCATGCAGGATTACAAAACAGCAATTTCAAATAAAACAGACAGCCAGAGCAAAAAGAACACGTGAGGAGAAGAAGATGTAGAAAAAAAAAAAAAAAAGCAGAATGAAACAAATTTATTTCAAATAATGCATTTCTTGTGCTGTTACCTCATCACTGTCGTCATCAGTATCATATTTTAATACTATCAATATACTGAGGGACTTTAAAAACACAACAATTGAAAATGATTCTACTGACGGAATTTAAAAACGTAACATTTGATATATAGAATCATTTTCAAGTGTTGCGTTTTAAAGTCCCTCAGTAAAGTCCCTTCTACACAAAATAATGTCTTAAATAAATTTAATACGGATGTTGATCGACAACTCTCTGGATGCCCTCGAGCGTTAGTTCTCTCTTTGCGGAGCAATGATGTCATTGCTATGTCCATTGGGTCATAGATCACCAAAACACAAGAGCAGCAATTGAATGCGGCTCTGTCATCTAAACTTGTTATGCTTCTTCGTACTGAAGATTTCTATGCCTTCATTTAACTTTTTTTTTTATTTGTTTGTTTATATGGAGAGCTCATGTTCTTTGCACGCATTTCTTTGCAAGTAGTTTATGTTTTCTGTTATTCTTGCAAGTGCGTGCACCACTTTTATACAGAGAAATTAATTATCACTGATTCCGCTTTCAAAACAGGTTTGATTAGTTTCTTGATTTCTTTTACTTCTTGTATTTATTATCAAAAATCTTTTCATTGTTCAGAGCCAATAGTTAATAATAAGACATCAAGAATAGTTCTGAAAAGTGTTCCCTAATGAGTTAAGACCATTATTGAGAGACGTATATGTGTATTTCAATAGTCTTTCCGTTTGGTGTATTCCATTTATAATAAATAAACACTGTGTAAAGTGCATCAGGATCGTCATTGCACATCAGTGTTCGCCTGATAATCTTACTGGCTTGTTAATATCAAAAATCATGTCCAGTAATGTTTCTATCTGTACACCTTTCTTCAAGATTGTTGAAAACAGTTTTTAGTAAAATGAATCTCTTCAAATTGTAAGCATTACTTCATTCTGGTATCATCAATCTCCTCCTCTTAAGTTTTTTTTTTTTTTTAAGGGGTGGATCAGGGTAATGTGACCTCAGCAGGCTTTAGTTGCTGAGTGATTTTGGTTGACATTCTTATCATAGCCTAATTACATCTCATTTCTACAAGAAATAAAACAGAACAAATGTGTTGATGATCATTTATAAAACATGGATAAATAAACAAAGACAATTAAAAAAAAAAAAATTAAAGTTAGGACAAAAAAGTTGACATTGTAAGTTTACAAATTCTAGATATCATTCGGAGGGTCATGCATTGCCACGTCGGAGCCTGAAGTCAGAAGAATAATAATGTGAAAGAAACAACAAATAATGATAAATGCATGTAAAAGAAAAATAAGCTCAGTCGATGCAATCCAACTCTGTGTACAATAGCAGACAAATCATTATTTACATTTTTTTGGCATTGAGGGGTGATGGTTTGTGATTTACCATAGGCCTTGGAATGTGATATACGGGCGGTGAGCCAAAATGTGTTGGGTTGTACTTAGTGACTATTTCATGCTGGAGACGCGGGGAAGGATAGGACGGGGTGTAAGTCAATGGGATCACTGACGTCTTCGGAGACGATGATTTGTTGTCAGATTTCCTTCTCCTGGAACAGAAAAAAAAAAAATCAGCAGAAGACTGTATTATTTAAATTCAGCAGGTAAGTGAATGAGGTGAATGAATAAAGAAACAAATATAGAGATGGCGGAATGTATGTATGTATGTATGTATGTATGTATGTATGTATGTATGTCTGTCTGTCTGTCTGTCTGTCTGTCTGTCTGTCTGTCTGTCTGTCTGGATGGATGGATGGATGGATGGATGGATGGATGGATGGATGGATGGATAGCAAGCCCATAAGTCATGGTTTATATTTTTGTAAATGATATATGGTATTTCTGGAAGGAAACATATAATGATTTAACATCCACCACTCCTGTGACTTGAGGCAATGAGACATCGTAGGAAAGTCCTTACCTTCCTCCAGCGTAGATAACATAGCAGATTCCTATTGCTAATGCACCCACGAGGACACCTCCAGTCGTAGCCAATGCTATCACTGTGGGACTTGGAGAAGAATCTAGGTAGAAAACGAAAGGGGAATAAGCTTCAAATAAGCCCGTGATTAGCTTGTTTAGTTTTGGACATTCTATTTTGCATTATCCTCTGAGTTAATGATTCCATAGAATGCACCATAAAAAATGAAAAGCAGATCTATCACTATCAGGTCTGTCTCTAAATTGACATAATGTGGATCAGCTAAGACCAACAGTGTTAAAACATAAAGTAAAAGTACCATCTCTCGACCCCCAAGAGGGGAAATTGGCTTGGCCATTTCAGACCGCGTCGCCGCAGTGCAGCGCCTCTGTACTTCCCCCGATAAACATCAGGTACCCGTTTTACAGATGGGTGGGCTAAGGAAAATTGTGTGTTAAGAATCTTTCCTAAGCATACAACAAGCAGCCGTTGCGATTCGAACCATGGCCTCTGCTTCAAAAGGCTGCAGCACAAATCACCGAGCTAACACGCCACGCATCATCATAGAGGAAAACCAAGGAAAGTTATCATTAATATTTCAGTTCAGTGACCCTAGCATATGTTACATTTAGAGAAGATTTAGATTTCGCGGATGAAACGGTCAAGAATGGATTAGAGGGTAAATTATCATATTGTTATATTTCGAAAGTTTTGAGTCTCTGAAATGATTTTCCAATTGATATAGCCATAAACAACGGTACCAACTGAAGCAGTAGTGGGCTCTTGGTATTAGGAAATATTATTAATAATATTAATATTCATTTTTCATTGGGGATTCTCATGGAATCCGTGGACTGTACTATTTTTCTTAAATTTTAAATTAAGCACAAAATGAAATGACTTCTAACCCAAACGGACACTGGACACTGAACCGAAGAATCCAAACTTCAAGCCAGAAAAACATTTGATTTAAATCAGAAAAACGTTGGAAGGGATTTTGCTTTTTTAAAAAATAAATAAGAATGTAGTTGCCCACTGTGATATATTTTGAGTTGCTATAACGAATTCAGAATGAAATTGGACCATATTCCAATCTTCTAGCTACAGTAAAACTCCGTAAATTGATGTTGTTTGTTCTTGTCACACGATCTTCAGGTCTTGCAAAGACGATCTTGCAGGGTAACGTTTCAGGACGAAGAAGAAGAAGCAGACAAAAGAAGAGATGGGGTGACAACATACGAGAGAGGGCGGGCCTGGAGCTTAAAGGTACCTTGAGAACGGAAAAGAAAACCCAACCAAAAACAAAGAGGAATGGAGGAAACTGGATGTCAGATCCTCTGAGGCGCCCCAAAGGAAAACTGATCTACGGGAGCAATATGGATGAGTGAATAATGGAATCGCTGATTCAAAATGGAAGCGTACCATTAAAACTAAAATCTTAATGACTCAATGTGTCTTTATGAAAATGAATGCAAAATTAACTGGAGCCATTCCGGTGCTAACTAGGCTTTAAATAGGTCTCCATTCACTTCTGCACCAGGAAAATCAATGGGAGATCGTTGTGCTCAGTCCTATTACTTCCCTTTACCAGACAAAGGAGTGATTGAACAAGCAGTGTAGAGAGGGAAACAATTACCTTTGCGCCCTTTGATTGAAACATATACCATGAAACATTTTTTTTAAAATATGATATAAAGAGAATGTTTTCTTCTTATTGTTTATCAATTTTATCCTTTTTTTTTTTTCGATCAGCCGTCCGAATAGCAAGGAGTAAAAGGATTTTGTTTTTCTCTTTACACTGCTTGCTCAACACATTTTTCATTTGGCAAAGGGAGGTAAAAGTCTGGTCAAAATGATCTCCCTTTACACAAATCCCTTTTTTGGAAAGGGTAAAACATGAAGAATGTGAGGCCAGAGACATGGAATAACAGACACAAACAGGAATACAGAGCTGTGAAAAAATAACTTGCCATTTGTTCGATTTTGGCTATCGGATGGACCATTCTCAAGGTCAAGTCCACTTAGTGTTGTTGATGCCAAAATTACAGCCGAGGATGCCTGGTCATTTGTCAAGACAGAGGTAATAAGGCCTACTGCGGAGGTGCTGGGACTAATGACAATCGTCAGTGAAGATAATGATGGCGTGATCGACGATGATGCTGATAAGGTTAGCACTGGTGTAGGAGACAGGTCCATGACACCACTGCTGGATGGAGATACCATTGGACTGCCTGCAGTGAAAGCCGTGTCAAGTGGTTCTAGTGACGTTTCCTCGGTGATACTGAGTATTGATGAGGCGACCATGAGAGAGAATGACGTTACCTCACTGTCTGTCCCTGATGACGTCCATAATACATCAGCGCTCGATGAGAGCTCAGGCGATTGATCCTCTGTAGAAAGCGATAGGTTTAATGACGTGATATCTGAGAACGATGATGATGATGACACAACAGATGTTGATGAAATGCTTGGTGTTGACAACATAAGCGTCGTAGCACTTGTAAGCAAAACTGTCGATGTGATGCCTGATATCGGCACAGCGGTGACATCTGGAGACCAAAAATATCATGTTAATAACATACTTCTTGTTCTTTTTAACAGTTAATAGCGGAACTGTCAGCTGTTAATGCTATTGTTAGGTGAGGATAAAAGCTACCAAGAAGTAATGCAAATAACATTTTCCCTCCAAATGTTAAAGAGAGCTAAATAAAATCTGACTCATGATATACTGCTGATGTCATCAACGATGCTGATAATTTAGCAATGGAAGTCATAGAAGCAGCTCAGAAGCAGTCCTCGGTGAATGTAAAGTTGGTGATTCAAATCAAATATTGGTAGCTGTGAAAAGATGTGGAGAACGGAGACAGAAGATAACTGAGCAGGGGAAAGAATAGAATTGATATGGGTGGATGTGTCACCAAACATCCTTGGTCGGTAGTGGGTGACTATGTGGCTGATGATATTATGATAATGGCAGTAACAGTTAAGAGCACATTTTCGATATATTATGATTAATGAGGATGTTGAAGGCGATGTTAGTAGAAGTAAAAGCGGCCAAGAGCTGACAGTTGGAGAAAAGGTTGATTGCAAGACGAATTGATTGCAGAGTTGATGTTAATGTAGAAATTGACCGCTGTGGTAGAGCAGGTGACATGTTCGTCAGCGGTGATAGAAGACGTGGTATCGTTGTCGTATTGACAGGTGATGACATTAGTTCTAGAGATTCATGAGCGCCGAGGTGTTAAATGTGAAATTGCAACATTTGATGATAACAGCACGAATGGAACTACTCTTTGAACTATAAACTCTAATGAACATAATGAGAACGTTGAGCTTAGTGAAGCCAAGCCAGAGGATACCAATTTCGACGCCGACACTCTCGGCAAGAACGCTATTGATATGCCATCCATACTCTTTCATGATGTGACGATATGTGAGATACGTAACTGTCATCAGAGGACCCAGTGGAAGCAGTTGTTACTTTCGCTATGTTTAGTTAAATACTTGAGAAAGTAGTGTTGGCTAAGCTCTGTATCCGGAAGCTCAGTTGACATCCAGACTACCTGGAATGGAAAAGTCGATGATGGCACTCCTGGTGGATTACGGGATGAAAAGGGCTGACTGTTGACGACTGTGAACAGAAAGGCCCAATGAAGCAGAATGCTTGCTACATGTTAAACAGCCACTGTTTTATGGATTGAGTGTTGAATAACGTTGGAAAAACGGATGGTTGAATATCATTATTTGCAGTAAAACATTACAGACATTGAGTTAAGAGATGTAACACTAAATGCAGAGCAGAAGCAATCATATTTGTTGACCGATGTATATACATGAATGATTGCATGACTGACACATAGTGAGATGGAGAGTCCATCTACACCTGGAGAAGCATTGTAAACTAGAATGTTGTTAATACTGTAGGCGGTTACATAACTGGTAAATGTTTTGTGGCAGTACTAGTTGGGATCAATGACATACGAGCTATTGGCGATGATGTTTCCATAAATATAGGCAGGCTAAGCAAGAGATGAAGTAAAATTCAATGATGGCGCTAGCTCAGATGGTGACAGCTCTGAAGACGTCATACCTGATGATGACAACATGTTTGATTCTTGGTTGTAAGATGATGGTTCATCAGTAATCTCAGCGGCCGTGCCAACTAAATCAGATATATCTGACATAGTTTTCGGCTCAGGCAAAAGAGTTGACGAAGCAATATACGCTTGATCGGCTGATTCTGTTGATGTCACACTATCCTGAAGAGAAGATGACGGTGCTGCTGGGATGAGAGCTAGGAATGACTGAGTACTTGAGGATTGCGTAGCTGAAGAGGCAACAGATGCCATTGCCTGCTCTACACCCGATTGTGCAGTGGAAGGAAGTGTATATAAGGAAGACTGAGAAAAGGATGAATGAGTATTCTCTGATATAAATGGTGGGACCGGTAGGGGAAGTGTTTGATGTGGAGAATAACCAGTCAATTCTGACAGATAATGAGATAAGAAAAATGAAGATACTTGCAAACTTGAGGTGCTTATGTATAAGGACAGAGGTAATGATAAAAGTTGTGACACGGTTGACAGGGGATTGTATGACGGAGTTAATATTGATGGCGGGACAATCGACGGTCGAAGAGACATGTCGGGAGAACTTGTCGATGCCACTGGTGGGAATGATGAGACTGGTAGCAACTGGGTCGACAGCTGGCTGACTGATAGAGATGTGGTTGAATATGAATCGTGAATTGTTGACAGACTTGAGGAAGTTGTGAGAGGGCCATCTGCAGTCGATATCCTATTGAACGTGGCTTTTGAATTTGATTCAGTGAAGTCTGATGTCTGGCGGAGAACTGAGTCTGTGGTATAGAAAGCCCCACGACTTTCTGAAGGCGACGATTGTGATGACAGCAGAAAGTATGTTGCTGTACGTGAGACTGGCATCTGATTAACAATTTGTGACAAGTCCATCGAAAAAGATGAATAAAATGAGGCCATGACATCCAGTGAGGTCGATTGTGAGGACAAGAATTCTGCTAATGATGTTCTCGATGGAGATAATGTTGACGATATAATGCTTGGCGATAGCGGGATAATGGAATTGCTTGTGTAGATGAGATCAGAGAACATTTCAGTGGGAGCATTTGTTTCTGGTGACCTCTCTGTGTCAGGCAAAACAGATGTGACAAATATTGACCGTGAGACTGATTCTAGAGCAATCTTTGACATTTGAGAGTCCTCTAGTGTAGATGTCTGAGGTCGCAGTGCTGATAGTATTAGGGTCGAATACGACTGGGGACTTGACGATTCAATAGAAGAAAATGCTCTTGACAAGTGTGGATCTAGCATATCGGACTCTGTGATATATGATGTGACAAGCATGGCAGAATAGGAAACCGATGGTTCAAAGATTGATGATACGAAGGATGGAGATGATAAAGAGACTGCTGAATATGTTAGAGGCAATGCCACATACAAGGGTGATATAGACCGTTGCATGGAAGAAAGTTCTTGAAGTTCACCAGACTGCGTGATGGATCGGTGCATAAACAGCAGGGACTGAGGAAAGGATGATTGAGTATCTTCCAATAATGAGGACAGAGATGGCAGAGGAAGTGTTAGGTATGAAGCAGAAACAGTCAGTTTAGTGACTGGTGTGTGCATGGATTTATCTGATAGGTAATGGCGCGAGAAAGATATAGATTTTGATAGATCCAGTGGGATCGCGTTTGATGAGACGATTTCACCTACTGGGGTACTCGATGGATACAATGTTGATGATGCTATATTTGGCGACGATGAGACAATAAACATGTTTGTCGAGGATTGAAAGACGATCTCGGAGGACGTTCCAATCTGAGTGTTTGTTCCTAAAGCCTTCTCTGTGTCCAGTGGAAGCATCGTCACGATTGGCGATGATGAGTCTGGTTGCAGTGCTGCCATTGGCACTGAACCATCTTCCAATGTAAATGTCTGGGATGCCAGGGTTGATAGTGTAAGGAATGAGTAAGACTGGGAACTTGGGAATTCCATCAGAGATGAAACAACTACAGTCGACAAAAATGATTCTGGCATATCTGAGTCTGTGATGTATGACGAGATCATCGTGACAGATTGGGATACAGGTGAGTCAAAGAGTGATGTTTTGTAGAGTGGAGATGATACAGAGAGTGCAGGATACGTAGATGATAAAAACTGTGTAGCTAACGAGCTAATGGATGTTAGTGCCTGCAATATAGCAGACTGTGTAGTGAATGGATATGTATACAGGTACGATGGGAAGAGAGAAGACTGAATATCTGCTAACAATGAGGAAGGAGACGGTAAAGACGAGCGTAGAGAAGAATCAGTCGATCCTGTGCTTTGTGTGTATATGGATGATTGAATATCTGACAGGAAATCAGATGAGGATGACTCAAATAAACCTGATTCACTTGGAAAGGACTGAGACAATGATGGAAGTTGTAACAGAGTTGACAGCCGGTTGTAGGAAGGAGCTAATGCTGTTGATGGGGCCATCGATAGTTCAAGAGAGTTGTCGAGGGAACTTGTGGATATCACTGATACAAATGTTGATTCTGATGGCAACTGGGTCGACATCTGGCTAACTGATGGAGTTGTGGTTGAATAGGAATCATAAATTAATGATGGTCCCGAAGATGCTGAGAAAAAATAATCTATAGACAATGTTGTAGTTGGGGTAACAACTGAATCTGATATAATAAAGTCCGATGTCGATCTGAGAACTGAGTTTGTGGTAAAGATTGACGAAAAATCCTCTGGAGAGGAGGAGTCAATTTGTGGTGATGTTGTATGGTATGCTATGCCAGTGGAAGTTGACATCAAATACACAAGCGGTGATAGAACGGTCGAAAATGATGAATTAGATAGTGGCAGGACGTCCAGAGAGCAAGAAACTGATGACACCGCTTCTAGTGATGACACTGTCGATGGAAATAATGTTGATGATGTGATATTTGATGACAACGAGACAATGAAAATGTTTGTGGAGGATGCAAAGACAATCTCGGAAGACGTTCCAGTCTGAGTACTTGTTCCTAATGTCTTCTCTGTGTCCAGTGGAAGAGTAGTCACGATTGGTGATTTTGAATCGGACTGCAGTGCTGCTGTTGACATTGTAGGATCTTCCAGATTCAATGTCTGAGATGCCAGGGTTGATGGTGTAAGGGATGGGTAGGTCTGGGAACTTGGGAATTCCATCAGAGATGAAACAACTACAGTCGACAAAAATGATTCTGGCATATCTGAGTCTGTGATGTATGACGAGATCATCGTGACAGATTGGGATACAGGTGAGTCAAAGAGTGATGTTTTGTAGAGTGGAGATGATACAGAGAGTGCAGGATACGTAGATGATAAAAACTGTGTAGCTAACGAGCTAATGGATGTTAGTGCCTGCAATATAGCAGACTGTGTAGTGAATGGATATGTATACAGGTACGATGGGAAGAGAGAAGACTGAATATCTGCTAACAATGAGGAAGGAGACGGTAAAGACGAGCGTAGAGAAGAATCAGTCGATCCTGTGCTTTGTGTGTATATGGATGATTGAATATCTGACAGGAAATCAGATGAGGATGACTCAAATAAACCTGATTCACTTGGAAAGGACTGAGACAATGATGGAAGTTGTAACAGAGTTGACAGCCGGTTGTAGGAAGGAGCTAATGCTGTTGATGGGGCCATCGATGGTTCAAGAGAGTTGTCGGGGGAACTTGTGGATATCACTGATACAAATGATGAGACTGAAGGTAACTGATACGATAACTGACTGACTGATGGAGATGTGAGTGAAGAGGAACTATGTATAACTGAGGGATCCGAAGATATTGAGAGAAGATATTCTGTTGATGGTAGTGTAGTAGGAGTAACTATAGAATTATATACGGTGATGTCCAATGCCATTCCTCGAACTGAGTCTGTGGTACGAAATGACGACAGGTCTTCTGGGAACGAGCCAGAGTCTGATGATGGCGGGTACTCGTACGTTGTAGTTCTTGGGATTGGTGTGAAATCCACAGTCCGTGACATATTCACTAAAAAAGATGAATGGAATGAGGCCAGAGTATCCAGTGAGGTCGATTTTGATGAGAAAACGTTTTCCGATGACATTCTCGATGTGGACAATGGTGTCGATGAAATGCTTGATGACAATGGAATGATGAAAATGCTAGTAAATGACGAGTCAATAACAGATAGCGTTTCAAAAGTAGGGTTTGTTTCTGGTGACCTCTCTGTGTCTAGCAAAATAGTTCGGCCGATTATTGACTGTGAAACTGATTCTAGAGCCATGGTTGACACAGTAAGATCCTCCAGTACAGATGTCTGAGATGGCAGTACTGATGGAGTAAGTGATGAGCTCGACTGTGACCTTGAGGTTTCTACAGCTGATGAGAATGGCTCAGACACATCGGACCCTGTGGTAAAGGACGTGACAATCATGGCAGATTGAGAAACTGTCGAATCAAAAATTGATGTTACAGCGATTGGAGACGACAAAGGATGTTCGCGGATGGCTGTATAAAAGAGAAAGTCGTGCACGTAGGTGGTAAATGCATAAATGATTGAATTAGCAATTACATGTCAAGAGATGAGGAGGAGAAAATGGAATAACCTAAGGGTGATAATTATGGTTCGACAGGTAGGAGGTCATATAACTTAAATGTGAGTGATAAAGAAATCAGTGACATCCATGGTTTCTTCTGCTTCATTGACAAAATGGTTAGAACCACCGACACTATTGATGAGGATAGTTATGATGACAATAGGCTGATAATTGGACTACGCTAAAAATAATGTTGAAAACGACAACTGTATTGATGAAGACATACCATTCAATGTTAATGGCAGATCATGAGCTGTAGCAAATGAGGAGGAGAGATTATATTACAACGGAATAACGAGGATGTAAGACTGAATAAAACCAGACTTGATCAGATTGTCTCCGAAATTGACAAGTGTACTAAGGAAAATTTTGAGGATGACTGAATATTTGGTTCGTAACTTTCAGACATGGATCCAAGAAAAATCTCATGCGACATTCTAATGTGATGGTTCCCACATAGTTTTGCCGGACCTCCCCTCCCACAACCTCCCCCCCCTCCCCTTCCATCAGCAGCTTGAGTTACATTTTATTTTCTGTGATGGAGAGGGGAAAAACATTAAAACAACAACAAAAGAACATTTGTATGATCATAGAAAATGTAATTGATGATTTGAAATTAACTTTATTTCAAGCCACTTCTAACAAGGGTATGCAACCCCCCTGTCAAGGCTTGGCGACCCCCTTGGAGGTCGGGACCCACTGGTTGGGAACTCCTGTTCTAATGTAATTGTTTGTCGTTGCTACTGAGATCTTTTTTTTTTTTTTTTAATTTAACAAACAGAACAAACAGAGATGCTACTTGTGGAAATCTGACATTTGTTGATCTAAGGATGCTGTAATGGAGCAGACCAAAAGAATGACGAAAACATTGAGGTTTCTAGTAAATAATGAAATATATATAGAGTATGCTGGGGATTTGCGGGTTAGGCAGGAAATGGTATAATGGTCATAGAGGACCGACGATCTGATGATTTATGAGATGCAGAATAAAAATGAGTGGGAGAGTGCTGGATGTATTCCTCAGAGGGCCAGGTCTGTGGCTGAGCAACTGACAGGTGATGAAATGACAAAGACTGAAGAAAAGATAAAATTAAATAACTTACAGCTCGGCCGACAATGACGAAGATAAAGACACCCGGGGTTGATGTTGATACGCTTAGTGACGTTGATGACAATGGGTGTAGTTGATTTGAATATGACAATGATTTGAAGTTGTAGATGAGATAGTGAAAGACAGTTTTGATGTTGCTGTTATAACTACATGGAGTGGTGAAATGCAAGTTGAATGAGGCCGCCAAATTAACAGGACAAGATAAGACGATGACAGTTTTGATGAAGATTGAGTTGGCAGTTTCATACTTGACAATGGCTGCACAGTTGATTCGTAGCCATAGGAGGATTCAGGGACCATTGTTGAAGACATCTCAAGGGAGACAAAGGTTGTCAGTGTGTACAGAGACATCTCCATATCTGACGGTGAAGCTGAGACTGTGGCGGACTGTGAAAGAACTGATTTCAGAAGAAAAATTTCGCGAACAATGTCCGTAAAATGAAAGGAGGAGATAGTGGTGCCAAGATGATATTACTAAGATGATATTACAGAAAGATGAAATTTAACTGTTTTTTACACTTGATAATTTATTAGACTACAGCTATGAAATCAGGATGTACAGGTGGTTCCTGCTGAAGGCGGAAACCTGTCGCCAAGAGAAGAGCGCTATTCATTTTTTTTTTATTGATTTATTACCGTAACCTATGATGTTGTACACATGTTGAACTTTTTGTGTTTTCGAAGTGCCTGTTGTTTTCTAGAACCCAAAAAATACTGTTAGAGTCGTTATTCTCTGTTGGAGTCGTCAATTTCTATTCCATGCTATAAAGGTATTTAGAATATTAAAGAATGGGCGATTTGATAATGATTATACGAATTGTTCTACACACATTCCAAACGGTTACCTTCATGAAACAAAATACGATACGTAATTACAGTCTAACATAGCATACAAATAAACTCGTTTACATTTATTACGTCTTGGTAGAATGAAAGAACGAAGTTGAGCACTTACTTAAAACGTAATAACGATTGAAAACACAGATTTCAAGTAATGTCACCGTTTACATAGCTATTTAAAAAGAATTTGAAAGATTAGAAGGAAAACTTGAGGTTGGTGTGTGTTGTGCCTATAAAAATGATCCCCTGCAGATATATTCTTTAAAAAATGTGATCACATATTTTCAAAGAGATTACATAACAAAATGGTGTTATGTTATTTTTTTACCACGGTTGTGGACAGCTGAGATAACCACCACTACAGGAGGTTGAAAAGCTT
>JBCAUA010622048.1:0-15988 GCA_038406235.1 Peronia verruculata
ATAAAAAAGATCAGGGCAGGTCAAAATGAGGGCAGGCAAAAAGTGCCGCAATGGAGCCCCAAAAATCGAGGGCATTATGGCATTTAACGAGGGCATTGAGGCAAATTGCCGCATTGCCGTAGTGTAATTCAATGCCTGCATGTATGAGACCCTTGACCAGCGCAAGTCCACCCTAACACTGTTGAGGTCCAAGCAGGTTAAGCCAGTGGGGTTGTTCTATTATTTGGTATACTGAATAGGCGGCAGTATCAATTCGTACTGTAGGGCGGTGCACAGGAGGAATCGATTCCTCGGGACCACAAAACCACGGTAGTGCCTTAGTTTATATACAATGATCTTGTGGCTGTAAACAGCTCCACCAATACTAAAAATCTGAAAAAAAAACCCCATCAAAAATAAAATTAGCGCGGACTCGAAACAGAGTCGCTATAGGGACATATGTCCATTTAGTCTCCGGTGAATATTCGGACACCCGCTGTTTTTAGTAGCCTGTCTAGAGACCGTCACGTCCTGTTACAGTTACGTGAAAATCTCTTACATCCGGTTGTGCGCGATGGCCCACACATGCTGGTCATTCATCCAGTGCAGCAATGGAGAAAGGACGCATGTTTGTCACATTTAATTAAGGAATTTGAAGCAGCGTTGCTTCTTTACAATAAAGAAAACCATAGCTGTTTGTAAAACGATCAACAATAAGATCATTGAAATACTATACAGCTAAGAACACAAAAATATAGATTGTAGATCTAGATCTAGTACAGATCTAAATGTGAATGTTGATACATCACCACAATTTAAAAAAAAAAAAGTCTATCTGGACTCGTTGATTATCGCCAGTCCAATGTCATATTTGTTGGATACGTGTCCCTAAACAAAACACAATCTCTTAGTGGGGCCAGTTTTCGCCCCTATAAGCTACAGAAATTGTGGAAGTGGTTGAAATTTCAGTTAGTAAGTTACTGTAGGAAGGTGCATCATTCATCATAGATCCTGACACGACATTTGCTGTCCAAACTATATGAGCTGTTATGTTGACTTACATAGCCTCTGCGTAAACGGGTCCAGAAGATTAAATATTATGAGTATGATAATTTGGATGGTCATTTTACAGGGTCTTTCTGTCGCGTTAATGTTGAAAATTTACCTAAATTACACTGAGGAGACTCTTGGGCAACTCCAAAATGCTTAATACATGTTAGAACAAAAACAAAGAAAAAAAAAAGTTTGGAAAAGACAAACAAATTTGTTTTTCACTGGATGCTATGCCTATCATTCAGATTTATAAAAGAAATAATGAAAACTGCCCGCCAACAATTCTCATTTGTTTTGCTACAGAAAATGGGAAAACTGGGGCAGAATTCCTCCTACATTTAGGTGTTTGTTGTCTACTGCATGTCAACTGGCAATGTCAATTTGAATATGAAAAAAAACAAAACTGTCATCATCTTAAGGTTGTTCTATTAATGAATTTTATTAGAAACCAAACTGTAAGAGCGAAAAATTAATTTTCTGATTGTTTTTCTTGCCTTGGAAAATGATTTAGACGGAAAATAACTCACAAAAAAGCACAGCACCATTCGCGAGATATCTCCTGGAAAACGAAACAACAAAAATTGCGCTTGCATAATCACAAAAACACAGGTGATACACACAGCAGAAACACACCAGGCAGCGAAAACTAGTCCCCACTCCATATATCCAGACTCTGTGTCCGAATATCCCCAATGCAGTATTCAGACACATGTCCCTATAATTGAATCCATGTAAAGGGACAGGTGTCCTAATATGGTCAGCCGACTTGAAAACTGCAAAACATATCTACCTATCCATCTGGAATTTGGCACAACAACAATGTAGCATGACAATCTGTCTTTCTGTTCACAGAAAGCGTAAAAAGACATATTAAATTTGATGCTCTTCAAAAAAGGTGACATCAGTCCATTAGAATAGGCCTACTATTAAACTCGTGAAAGTGTGTAATCCAAATTATGTTCAATAGAATAATGTGTTCAAAACAACAAACATGTTTAAAATATTGAATAACATTCAGTTTGACCACCCAAAAGATCAACACTGAGGTGCACATGCTTGCCATACACCATGAATTGCAAGGCAGTGTCAGCTTGATTTATACTTAGATCTAAGCTCCCACAAAAACTGTGGGTTCTCTTCTAGTAATATTATGAGATCCATATGTGACACCTCTGTCATTGTCTTTCATTATGTTAATGAATAGATTCTAGGTTAGATCTAATATGACCAGTTAAAATAATAGAGACGCCCCAGATTTCTGCTCTGTCATGAAATCTGCTTGACGTTCTGGCACTTTCTTTTTTTTTTTTTTAACTGGGTCTGTGACGAACATTTTTTCAGTCAATATTAATGTGCATTATGTTACAATTCTTCTATTATACGGATGGTAATTCTTCTATTATACGGATGGTATAAATAGAGTTTAACTTTTAAGATGAGACTGAAAATACATTCTAATCTCTGTGGTTGATGGTTTGAAAGTGCAAAACTCAGTCTAGATCATATTTTTAGGCCTAGATTCTAATGTAGCCTATCTCTTAAACTGGAAATGTTTAATAAAGTTTCCTAATCTTAAAAATCAAACTTAATTGTATTGATCATGTTGTTTGACTTTCAGAAACCTACTGTATGCTGAAAACAGGCTCAAAACCAGGCCCAACAAAAGGTTCTAGTTTCTATGTTTGTGGTCAGTGCAAATTTAACAAGCCTACCAGGTAAGTCTGACATTGGTAATTGGTTGTAATTTTAAATCTGCTATGCTGACATTAATTTCCCTCCACTCATAAAAAAATGTACGATGGTCTTGTTGATTGGTGCTGCACCTGTTTCTTGCCTTTTTTAATTTTTAAAAAAATCATTATAATTGTAAATGTTTTATTGTTACATAGGATTTTGACCTACAAATAATGGCAGTCTGTGTATTGTTTGTTATCTTGTTGATTGATTGCTGACATTTGCAACTGAACAATCAACTAAAATGAAAATTGATATGTGAATTTGTCTCAACTGTCATGGTAGGGATGTCAAGCTTTACTTTAGCGAGAAATCTGACTTTGATTTTGCTGCCTTTTTTGTTTGTATATTTTAAGTGCCACACAGGTCCCTTGTGATGAGCAAACAAAATGGAAATAGAGTAAAATTTGGCAAACCTGCAAGGGATGATCTGTTGTCCATGGCTCATTCAGAAGACCATTATATTGGCTAATCAAAATTCATAGTTATAGCACTCCATTTGAAACCTGCCAGTATGCAGCTAACTGATTGCCTGAGAGTCGATGATTGAAAGTCAATACTTGATTCACAAATGATATGGTCATGGCCTTAGAAAATACTGGTCAGTGCAAGAGAGGTGTCATTGTTAGGCAAAAACTAGATCTAAATTTACATTCACTAGCGTGCTGATGATATCAAGAGTATCGTCATCCTCAGTATGAAAAACTGATGATGATACCTTTGCAGTGCACTGGATGTTTTCTTCCCTTTTTTTCTTAGTAAAATCACAGCCAATACTGTTGGGAGGCTTGGATCTAGATTTTTGTGTTTTAGACTTGCGTAACTGAACAACACTAGCCGACCAGTTAAAATAATAGAGACGCCCCAGATTTCTGCTCTTGTCATGAAATCTGCTTGACGTTCTGGCACTTTCTTTCTTTTTTTTAACTGGGTCTGTGACGAACATTTTTTCAGTCAATATTAATGTGCATTATGTTACAATACCTAGATCAGTATTTTCTTCTATTATACGGAGTGAACTGAAAAGGAAATAAATTGATATGCTATCTTTGATTGTTAAAGCCAGTTCTTTTGCTTTGTTTGTGTTAGGCTACCTTTTATAGTTTAAATACAAATATTAGTCTATATTTTTAAAAAGATTTTATGATATTTTTCTAGTGTGAAATGCAAACACTTTATCATCATTTTATTGTTTTTTTTTTAAAACATTTATCTTGCTTTTCCTGTCTGTCTACCCAACCAGCTTATCACCACTTCAGTGCTCTGTTCATCAGGATCAAACTATAGACCTTCAGTCATTTGTCAGTGTTGACCCATCAGTTCAACTGAGGTAATCAAAATTTATTTGAAAGATGATACTAAAAGGTTGTTGTTAGTAAATGACAGACTATCAGTCATGAAATTGATATTCAGTAGCTGTGTCGAACAGCATGAAATAGCTTCTTTTCTGACAAGAATACTCTCAAGTCTGATCTGAAGAAAGAGTCATAGTGAGTGTGTGCTTAAGAAAATATGTATATATTCTCGTAGAAATGTATATGAAGTATTATCAGTGGTTGACTCAACCTTGAAATAATAATGATGTTTGCTGTTATCATTTGCCTCAATATTTCATTGCACAGAAGCATTTTGAACTATATCAGTAATTTTGTATTCTATGAATAAATGCTAATAGTGATTAAAATTAAAAGCAGTTTATTGGAATTTGTGTTTTAGGAATTTTTATAGTGAAATATTTTACTAACATTGTGATCACTGTAATTATTCTGACAACAGTATCTGTCATTTCATGTAAACAAAATATATCTACATTGCAGACGGTATTATCGCTGTCCTGGAAGAGAAGCTGGCCAGTCATGGTGTGGATACATTAAGGTCCCCAAAGTATGAATTGTTTTATCTGTAATGTATAGTTACAACTGTGCTATAGTTAAACTATTTTATACTTTCTGCAGCCTCTATCTTGTTGGTCTTTTCTTTTGTGTAACTTTCATTGATGAAGTGATTTTGCTCTGCTCCCTCTAAGAAAAACTTGTCTCTTTGTTTACATTTATTTATCTGTCTTTTATGCTGTTCTTCTGCTTTTCATTTTTCCATCTTTGTTTCTGTTTCTCTACCTTTCTTGTCACTGTTTCAGTTTGGTCTTTTCTATACTAAAGAATGTGATTGACTTCTTGTTTTGATCTTTGTCTTTTTTTTTTTCTCTCTTTGTGCTGGACACTTTGAAAGTAATTATTTTTACAAAAAAACTTTTACAAACAGTTATTTTATTTTCAGATAGACTTACACTTAGTTCATTGACAATCGTACTTCAGTACATTGATCACATTACTTAGTAAATATCTTGGTAAAGGCATGAGAAGTTAATGCCGAGGTGATATCTATTGCTACCCGTTATCTTATTCTTGAATATTCTCAAAATCTTTGAAAAGATAAAAAGATTAATTTATATGCACTTGTACATCTAATACAGAGGTCCTAGTCTTCTATTGATTATTTTGTGTTAGTTTGTTTAAAACCATTCCCTTTACATGTTTGATTGTGTCATTTATGATTTTTTTTCAAATTTTCTTTTCCAGAAAACAGTAACACCACTTAAAGACCAGCATTCTCAAAATGTGAACAGATCAAAAGACAGGAAGTCTGACAAAACAGAAAAAAACTTTAAAAATGAAACCAGCCCAGATATTGATAAAATACAGAGTTCTGTCAAAATGGAAAAAGAATATTCACTTATTGAAAAGGACAGGTTAAATGTAGTAAATGGAAAGGAGGACGCTGATTGTCTCGGCTTAGAAAGAGATATGTCTGTGGTCGTCATTAGTGATGATGAGGAGGATTCCAAATCAATGGTCAAGCATCAGAATAATACTGGAGAGGCATCAGTAATAAAGGACATTAGTTTTGCTGACCTGAGCAAATCCAGACAAGCAGACTTTGGCTCACCTATGGATGTGAGCTTTGCTAAGAACAAATCATTCAGCCAGTATAGAGAATCACCTCATCCTATGGCAAAAGCATCTAAACAACGCCTCTTTATTCCAGAGGATATCTATGATTCTGATGAAAGCTCCAGTGGTTCTGATCATGATGACAGTGCTGATGCTAAGAAAATGCTTCAAAAGTTAAAGATTTCAGATGCAGATGAGGGTGCAATAAGTTCAACACAACTTAAATGTGAAGAGGATAAGATTAAAGATGAGGGATTGACGCAAAGAAATGATGACTCTAAGAAAATTGACAATAGATCAACACAAAATCAAAATCTAACAGCTGCTAAGGATTGCAGCACAGATGAAGTAAAATTAGTGACCTCAGGAGATAAATATGAAAAAGATGAGACACAGAAAACAATGGCCAGTACATCCGTAAGAAATCTAACAGATCAGCAAGTAGCTAACGACAGATATACTGATAAAGCTCATCCTGCTGTGGATGTGAAATCTAAAGTGCCTGTTGCAGTGGAAAGTATACAGAAACTGAGAGAGAGGAAGGAGATGCTAACAGTTGAACTTTCAAAACTAAAGGTTTGTGTGCTCTGTTTACTACATGGATTCCTTTGTACAATTTCCCCACTGTGAGGGTTGCCGTTGTTGTTGTTTTCGTGTTATCACTTTTTGTGTATAGTGTTGTTGGAGTCATCCAAAGGATGGAATAGTGTGTAGTATGACAATTGGGTGGAGCTTGGTAACCTCCTCTGCACAGTAAGTTGAAAAGAGATGCTCCTTTGTTACAGCCTCTGATACAGGTAAATGCACAATCTTCCCTATCCAGGATTAATCATCCTCCAGGGGCAGCGAAGAAGATTGCTTTGGTGCCGATGGGGCCATCCAGCCCAGGTAGTCTGTAAAAACATTGCTGGACCATTCCACAGGGTTCACCAAGCCCAGTTACATAGCTTCCAACCAGACTTACCCAGTCAGGTTCCTCACCAGGTTCAAATTGTGCAGCCTCTGATGCGTTTGCATCAGCGACTGATGTAGTTATGCATCCTTGGCAGCAGGCTGAAAGAGTCAACATGGCCCTGTTGTCCTGCATCCTTCTTTGTTGTTTCCATTTTTTTTGAAGTGTTGAAATGTCAGTGTGCACCTCAGTAAAGGGGAAGGGCAGGAGAGGGTCATCTCAGCTCTTTTTACTCCTAGGAGAAATTGGGAAGTGGTCCGGCCCAGCACGCCCCATGTTTGTTGTCTGTCTGTCTTTGTTGACCCGAAAGCTGGCCAATGTGAGCCAAGGGCAAGATCCCTTGTACTATCCAGACATGTAGTCAGATCCCAGTGGTGATGCAATACTGACCTTTCTTCTCAAACCACTGAGACAGAGGTTACCTTCCAAAAGTTGCCCAGTGACAATTGCGGGCAGTCCTTCTGGCATTTCCCTGCAGTGGCAGCCTTGCAAGAGACTGACACTATTGCTGTCTCATGGCAGGGCCAGTGGGGGCTTAGGTTTAGCTTGGTGAGCCCACAAACATCAGCTAAATTGTTGTCTTAGTCAAAGCATCTAACCCAAAAACCGTGGCTGAATTGCTATCTTAGGCAAAATGTCTGCTTTTGCAACTATCATCGCACATGCCTCAAAATGATGTACTGCTGCGCATCTAATAGATTGCTACTAGATTGTTTTTTTTTTTGTTTGGTTTTTTTTTTTTCAACGTTTTAATGCCATAAAATGTGTTTTGGATCTGCTGGTTAATACTTTCAACTCTTGTCATATTGTTTTTCCATGTTTATAGTTTATTATTTATTTTGTTTATGTAAGTGCTAATAATATGCTCATATTTTTATTTTGTTTAATTACAAAACAGTTTTATGCTCTGAAGAACTGACTATGAATAGGAAATGGGAGGAATATCAAATATGTGCAGTAAAGCACAGAATATGATGCATTTTCATCTTGTCTTGTCCAATGCCTTATATTTCCAGGCTAACCTAAGGGCTGTCAACATTCAGACCTTGCCAGACAAAGGGCAACGACTAATGGAGAAAATGGAACTGATGCAGAGCAATATCAAGTCAATTGATGATCAGATTAGAGAAATGAGACCCTCACAACATGCAGGTATGATGAATATAAACATTAAAGAGAGGCACAAAATGAAAATTAATCCAAAGAATGTATGCTAATATTAATTAGTAACCTCTGTTTTGATGACTGCTTATAATTGCAAATTGCTTAATAGGAATGTCGTTAACCTCAATGTCCACTCTGACTTTGGCATTAGTAAAATATCATTTCGTATTGTTAGTGGTACATGTGCATATTATGACCTTCTCTAAATCAGATATCACGTTAATTGTCATTATTATGGTCTTGGCTGAAACACATAAAAGTCAAAGAATTCATCAAAAGGAGACTAATGATGAAAACAAAAAGTCTCTCCCCTAGTTAGGCAATAAGCATTCAATCTTTTATTCCTCCAATTCATTGCATGTTGGTTATCATAGGAATCCCTTATAACAGGAGTTTTCTGCTGTTCCCAGCAGTTCCGTTTTTTTTTTTCAGGTTTCCATTGTATGTATAATTCCCTACTTTTGGTTGCTTAAATAGCAAATAGATTCATCCGTTGGTGCTATTGGTTACAAGCCAGAGAATTCACAGAATAAGTGTCTTTACCTCTTGCAGATCAGAAATTTGCAAAGGCTCCCCAGATTGTCAAAGTATATCCGGGCCAGGAAGGAACAACTGTGCATGTAAGACAAGGTCCACCACCTACAGCACAGGTAGATCATTCATCATTTGTTTGCTCTGTCTTTTCATATAAAATTGTTTTATCTGCTCAAAGCTGTTGAAATTTTTTTCTTCTGCTAGAGATTTGTTTTGTCATTTCAAAGGAGACAATGTTTCATTTATACATATAATATAAAAAAAAAGATAACCAAGAAACAAGTACTTTATTAGTGTAACATGTTAAAGTGAACAATGCACTCTGTCCTTAAGGCCAAGTTCAACAGTGAAAGCCAAAATCCACAGTTTTGAGTTGAGCATTCTTTTAATACTATAAATGTATTGGAGATGTGTTCCTCATTACCCCAGGAGAGTTTTTCATGTATAATGTACATAGTTACGGTTGAAACATGAGAACATCTGCCATTTTGGATTTTTCCCCTACTTTTCAACCTAAATTTCTCATAAACTATCACTCACAAAACCACCAAACTTTGCAGAAGCATGCTAAGAAGAAAGAGGTCAGATTTTGTATCGATACTAAATTTGAAAGATTCTAACCGATGCAAAGCTGTTTGTCTGAGCTATGAAATGAGGCTTTTGGATAAAAAAATAAACAAGTGTGTACTTGACCCACTGTGCAATAACAATAGTTTTTGGTGGTCAAAATCAACTTTTGACCCAAAAATGCATTCCATACTATATATCACATACAGCTTATCTATAACATCTCTGTGGCCTTGTGGTTAGACTGACGAAATCTGGATCAGAAGTTTCCTGGGTTTGAATTCTGACACTGTCTGACATTTTACATACATTTCCAGACTTGGCTCAGCTGAAATGGGTACTCACCTATAAACAGTGATAATTGTTAGATTGATAATACACCTAAGTAGTAAGAGCCTGGTCCGCCTAAGAACCATCTCTGCTGAGAAATGGAATTGTTCTTCTATAATTTACCCCTCTAAGAACCCACTCTGGGTGCTCCCAAATTAAAAAATCCGTCTAAGAGCCCAGTGTCAGACCAAGATACCCGAGTGCTTATGGTATAATTCCACATCATATTGTCCACTTGAGAGAAACGCACAGTGCTAAAAGTGCAGTAGAATGGGAATGAAGGTGGAGGGAACAGGTAGACAAAGGAGTGGAAGTGATGGTTGATGTATGACTGCATAATCAAGCCACGTTGTTGACTAACCTGTAACCATTTCTTTGTTTGACAACATGTGGGACAGCACTTGCGATTGGCTTTGTGGATAAGGAGGTGTAAGTTTAGCCTCCTGACTGGTCAGCTGTTTTGCTTCTTCGGTCAGTTTGTAAACATGGACTTGAGTCACTTGTGTGGTTATCCTCGGGGTAGCATAGCAATACCATGTTTTCGACAGTGATACCATTATGTGAAAACTCACACGGTGTTTAAGCACTGGGCAGTATTGATGTAACTATACTCTAAGAAGATTGGGAATTTGCTACATCAAATTCTAACACACACAGGAAAGAGGGCTGTACTTATTCGCATAGGTAAATCTTTAACTAACAGTTATGATCAACTAATCATAGTAGTGAAGACAATCTTTGGTCACTTGGGTCGCATAACTTTTCAGTTCGCCTAAGAGCCCTCTTTTTTTGTCTCCCGACGATTGGTTTCTTGGACGGAGATCACTATTTGAGCACCTTACAGGCAGCTGACCTTGTATGCTTTCCTGGAAGCTGAGAAGATATATGATTGTCTCCTTTGAGGCTGTTGGGGTAGCAGTAGAGTGTGAGGTATTGTATTTTACTAACAGAAGTGCTATATAAATGCTGTCTATTATTATTTTTATATCTATTTTAAACCAGAATGTGGCCAGAGCCCAGTTTGTGCCTGCCTCCAGCATGTTGCCCAGTGCGCCAATCCCTGTCACATCTCAAGTTGTAACAGCCCACAGTCGAATTGCCAGTGGCAATTTAAGTCACAACAATGTGTCTCGCCTCTCCCAAGGAATCCAGCCACAGCTTCAGCAGCAACTACAGCAACAACAACTGCAGTATAATCTCCAAAATTTCCAGCACTTACCTCTACATCTGCAGCAGCTTTTTGCTTGTAAGAGAAGCGTATGACAATTGTTATCTTTAAGTCTGAAAAAAATAAGATATCTTTTCTTATTTATATGTCTGCGACCGGATGAAATGGGTTGGATTTCGCATATGGCTTTGTTGAGACAATCAGATTCTCCTTACTGTGAGTTGTCTTTGAACCTATAAATCTTAGAATAGAGGGATTGTAGCTAAAGTTTTTCTTCTCCCACTCCGAGCGTGTCACACCCCAAGCTGCGTATAACATCACAAGCATGTGTCTGATACCTAAGCAATGGGCAACAAACTGCAGCAGAAGAGGGAGTTGTGATGCTTTAGCAAATGAATGAATGTTACAACACTCAATCAATAAGGAAAGTGGGATGATAGATGAGACTTAGTTGACAGATAAGAACTTGATGTTTACAAAAAAAACATTATTTTTTAACTGATTCTTTAGGGGATGTCTCTAGATCTAGGTCTGCTCTGGATCCAGTTTAGTTAAACAGATTTACAAGCAGACAACACATGACAAGAATAAGTTTGCATCAACAATGGAGTGAAAAACATTCATGATTCAGTGCTAATAAAATCTGTAAATTTACTATACTGAAATGTGTAAAGCTTGATTTTAAGCTCTGTTTCTTAGTGAACTGATAGTTATGAAACTGATTAATTGATTATATGTATGTGTTTACATCTGTGCTATATGCCAGTCCTCAAAAACCAGCTGTTGCAGTTATGATGGTGGTAATGTTTCATCTAAGGCAAAAACAAACAGAAAATAGACATAAGTGGTTGATCTTGCTCTATCACTTTAAACCTGAGCAAGTTTCTCTGATGACATCTTATTTTCAAATTTAAATAATGACAGTTTATTCTATTTGGTGATATAAGATAAGAAGGTGAACAGTCTATTACAATGCTGTGTTTTGAAAGGAACTTCATTGCAATCTGGTGGGTGAGTCTGATCAGATTGACTCTTTTACACTTTTGGGGTTAAGATAGTGCATATTAGTCCTTTATTATGAAGAAGTATAATCTGATAGAACAATTTCATTTCAGCCAATCCCCAGGCCATGACGCTGTATGGTGGTCGTATGACAGCTCAGAGGCTGCGAGAGGTTGGCTCTATCACCACAGATGCTATCGACAAGTTACACAAGTAAGTTGTGAAGCAAAAGTATATGCAACCAGAAGAGAACCCACAGCTTTCGTGGACAATTTTAAAAATATATGTATTAAAGATCAAACCGACACTGCTCTGCGACTTGAAGTGTATGGCAAGTGTGCACCTCGATGTTGGTATTTTGAATGTTTAAAGTAAAAAATGTTACTCAAAGAAAACATCTTTGGCGTTTTGAACACGTCATGCTATTGAACATACAATTCAGATCAAGCACCCTTGTGAGTTTATTATTCAATTATTATCGCATGTTTAGAATAACGTCAAAGATAATAGGTGTTGTTGCAGATTTATAGTATAGATATGATGTTTTAAATTTCTGACAGTATGGACAGGAGTAACAGTTTGTTCTGTTATGCTGCTTAAAATCTGACTAATATATAGCTGCATTGAAATCATCATTAAATGTGTTAAACCAAACAGCTCTTCTCATTATGCTATGAACATTTAGCACATGGGTGATTCATGAACAAATATTTTTCTTTGCTTCTTTTTTGTTCTCTTTTGTTTAATGAAGGAGGGGAGTGGGGTCCATGGCAGTACTTGAACATGGGTTTTTTACATTTTATCCTCAGCCATTTTTCTGTATGCATTTGTAATTGGCATGTCTTTCTCATTTTGAATATATCCTTGGAAATTTGCTACAATGTCTGGTTGCCATGGAAATGATGGCCATTCTGGATTTTGTCCTGTTTTTCAAGATCTGTCTCCTCTGTGTCTCCACACCAAATCATTCCAAACTTTACATGTCTTTTCTAGCATCTAACATCTTGAAAGTGACATGTGCAAATTGAGGTTTCAGTTGATTTTGCATGAATTTTGAAAATGCCTTATATAAAAAAAATATGTCTTGCGCCCAGAGCAAATGAGTCACAAGTTGCACCGGGTGAGTTCAAGTCACAGCCGTTTTTTACTATTTTCCGACTATGATACCAAAATATTTCTTTTTTCAGATTAAAAAAGGTTACATTGTCATTTTGTGAAAAAAAAATTTTAAAAAATTAGTATCCTAGTTGGAAATTGGTTATAATCGACCCGTATATCTTCATTGCCTGGCACCACTTCCGACTCATTTGCCATGGTCGCAAGACATACGTATAAAATTGGCATTTTTATTCATTAAAAATGTTTTCTCAAAAAGTGAATGAAATATAACTAAAAGCAGTTCTTATTTTCCTTATTATGTCATGGAAAGTATGTGGTCAAACATGATGAAAATATATTGATAAACTTTGCAGGAGATAAGAAAAAATAAGGCCAAAAACGAAGTCTTGAGAAAAATGCACAAAGGGAAATCTATTGACGATGAAATATTGAAAAAAAATCAGTATACATAAAATGCTATCATTTGGCATTAGAAACATCGAAGACACCATGGGCCATGAAATATGAAGTTCTGTTCTCTCTCAAATGCATCCCAGAGGGGTTGTTTTTTTGGACTTCAAGTGTGGCCTTGGTGCCTATATTTGCTATTTGTTAAATTAATGCTCTTTTAGGACATTTTCTTCTTCTCACTTCACTGAATTGAATGAGAAAGCTCTTCTATCAAAGTCCGGTGATTTTTTTTTAACAGTAGAAATCCTCACAAGATCCATGTTATCATAATGCTGTTATTGATAGGGGCAGAATACAAGATTTGGCCAAGACATCTTTTCCTTTAATTTGATAGGGAATTTTTGCTAAACTCTGACTGCCCCCACAAATATAAAAAATTTGTGGTAAATAATTTTTTAGTCACAGGAACATTTTCAGACCTACAATCTGGTACAGAAATTATTGTTTATTCTTGAAATAAAAAAAAAAAAGAAAGAAAGAAAAAGAAAAATTGCATTTTCACTCCAAACTGACCAATCAAGATACACCTCTGCCCCTTAAATTTAAATAGAATTGAGTTTTATTAGACATTTTTTCATAAATTTATATTAGCCTGGTTAATCCTTCCCATTTGTTTCAGTGTTTTACTCTCTTAGATGTCTTTTTGATGGCTATTTCATATGACAAAACCAGTCGCAAGGTGTTCTTGTGCTTGAGATTGGGAGGAGGAAGATGGAGGGACATTATAAATGGTCTTGGAAATGGAGCAGGCTGATTATTTTCTGAATTTGTTGCAGTCCATTTTTTCCAACATTTCAGGCAGTTGGAAACTTGTCCCACAGAGGACACTGAGCTGGCAGATCCTGAAGGCCTGAAGGTAACACTAATGCCACATCAACGACAAGCCCTGGCCTGGTTGGCATGGCGAGAACAGCAACATCCTCCTGGAGGAATCTTGGGTACTTTTTTTTTACCATAACTTCATCCAGGAATTGGGGGGTTACGTTTCCTTCTTGTATATGTAGGAAAATAGATCATTTTGGCATCACACTTTCTATTTCAGTCGCATACTAATAGCTTTGTTACATACATAATTTTAGCTCTTCTTTTGTTTTTTGCAAGCATAAAACTAATATAGGGATCGAAAATTTAAAAAAAAAATTTTTTGTTGGTAAAAGCAGGCCAGCTGTAGGGATTTAAAGTTCTTTTCCCAACCCAGCAAAGGAATGGCCTCAACATGCCTCATTGATTTTTCTGAGCATCTGATATTTCTTTCAGGGCTGCATTAGAAAACGATTAATTTGAATTTGTAAAAGTTCTCCTCCAGTGAATACATAACTTTTCAAAATTATCAGCACAGTGCAGAATTAAACAACAGCTCTGTATATGGCGCTGTATACCACAGTTTCAATTAAAACAAGTAAAATGAATTTAAAACTGAACATTTTGAACTTGCTTTCACAGAGTGTATTTTGTTGAAATATATTTATCACAGGCTCATTGATTTCTCATCTCTATAATTTTCATCTCCTCTTTACAAAAGTTTATATTGTGGGATATTTTTTGCTATTTTTCATGTTTAATTAGGTATTACAAGCACAAATTTTATTTCACAGGAAATACCAGATCAACTTGAGTTTTGCATCTTCTTTTCTTCTGAAATCATATTCATCCTGCAAATTATTATTGATTATCTTATTGCACCCTTTAATGTTTCCTCAGTCAACACAGCGTGTATGTGGTGCAGATGGGAATTCTGACGACATTAATTTGTTTCACCAAAATTTTTCTTTAGTTTCATATCCTTTTTTTTTTTTTTTTTAACAATCTGTTCTTGTTCAGCTGATGACATGGGTCTGGGCAAGACGCTGACAACTATCTCACATATTCTACGGCAGAAAATGGCTAGGGCTGCTGGAGATGAGGGTGAATGGATGAGTCGGGACAAGCAAGTTGAGAAATGTGTGTTCTGCAACATTTAATTTGTTTTAGCTGTTTCTACTGCCTTGTGCATGTGTTTGGGAGTGCCTGTTGTAGATGTATTCTTCAAGTATCTTTGTCTTTTTGTAAAACTGGCCCCCCAGAAAGTTGTGAAAAAAGTGGTCAAAAGTTGTGCTGGAAATCTGCAAAAGTTGCGCTAGAAAGTTGTAAAAAAATCCTAAAGTTGCGCTAAAAGTTGCAACAATTGCCAGATAACATAGACTAAAATTCATAAATGTATGGAGAATGCAGTCATTTTAAAGCAGACCTTTTGTCACCATGTGCATGTGTCCAGCATTAAAAAATTTGGGTGTCGCTGTATAATTACGTAGAAAAAGTTCATGTACTATTCATCATTTGTTTGAATGGAAAAACATATTTGTACAAATGAAATTAGGGGACAAGTCAGCCATGATAACTATAATAAGTCTTATTATGAATGAGAATGTGCTCTAAATTCTGTATGAATGCTTTGAATCTACATGTATTTTTATATCACAAGATGGCGTATGCATTTTTAATCCTGGGCGTGGATCACACAAAAGCCGGTTTTGCGGCACATCAGTAGAGGTGCATACATTTCAATTTGGACATTCTGTGCCTTATTGAAAAGAACTGCATTAAAGCTCTCATTTTACAATTTGTTGGAAAAGCTGGACTAATTTTCACATTTCGCAGCTTTTGGAACCTTTTGGTGCAGCTGTATTGGAGTTTATTTTGCAACATATCGAAATGGCTGCTTCAATTCTCACACTCACATTTCGCAGGTTATCTGAAAGCTGAAGTTTAAAATGTTTTGCGAAACTGCCATAATTATTTGATAAGCTGTAACTAGTTGTATTAGAACCTGCATTAATTAAAGTAAAGCTCACAGGCTAGGCCTCAATTTGCGCTTCGAAAGTTGAAGAGTGTGGTCCTGAGACTGAGAAATAGGCCTACAACTACAACCATCAGAGATGCCCTTTTTCCGGTTAAAACCGGAATTCCGTTTTTTTCACGGCGATCTGACTCCTCCGGTTTTGGAAA
>JBCAUA010622268.1:0-15987 GCA_038406235.1 Peronia verruculata
CGAATTTTATCAAACAAAGACCAGAATGCAGTGCAAATCTCGGCCTTTCTCGTCGTTCACGTTTCAATATGTCTACTACGTAATTTCCGTTTCTAAGGACGCTAGAGTACACGCACCCATGTGGCGGGCGACTGCGGGCGACTTAGTAACGAGGTCAGTAGGTTTCTCGCGGGCGACTGCGGGCGACTTAGGTGCGATTCGGTTAAAACAGTGCAAACTTCTAGCATGAAAAATATTTTTTTTTTTTTAGAATATTGCATTACATAATTGGACACCATGGACCATTGAGAGGGGGGGGGGGGTGTGTTCCTTTTTTATGTGTGTGTGAAAATAGTTTTTGACATCCCTGTTAACATTCTTCTTCACTTAATGCCAGTGTCAGTAGAACTTAAAAGAAACCAAGGGAAATGAAAGAATGTTTTTCTGTGTAAGAGAAGAGAGTTTATCATCAATCATTGACTAGCTGTTAGATACGTTCAGGGACAAAATTTTGTCCACATATATTTGGATTGTAAACCACAATAATAATTGCATTTTTTTCCTTATAGTCAAGCCTTAGAAGTGACAGTCTTACTAATTGATATGGGTACTGTTTCAGAAAGTGAAAAAATAGGATTTCAAAACAGTTCTCTCTAAAGAATCTGTTTTGGTGATTCAGTATATTAGGCCTGGAAATGACCACGATGATCCATCCATCTCCTAGATGTTGTTACTGAAATTAAGATTCCTGACAAATAAGAGAGAAAGTAAAAATGTTTTTTATGAAGAGGATGAAATGTTCTCATGCCATTGTTGTTGTCCAGCAGCTGCTGTAGGAGACCACAGTTACCAGAAGAAGGGCATGCTGTTCCAGGCCATGGTTGAGTCTATGCTGGCCTCCTCAGGACCCAGCCCGGCTGCCAGAGCGTCCACCGTACAGACCTTGCCAGCCACCACTACAGCTGGAGGTGCCAAGCTGACCAAGGCAGGGAGAGGAGGGGTAGAGGCCAGCAAGAAAACAAGTCCAGGTGATGACAAAGGGAATGCCACCCTAAACATATCAGAAATACTAATCTGTTCTTACAGATTGCATCTTTATACTTTGTTCAAACCAATCTGGAAAATTTCAGCAATTTTTATTGTTTATGGGTTCATTCTGAGACGCATTGTAGTCATAAATGTCAAATTTCAAAACTACACATTTTATCACAGTTGCATTTACTCCAGCAATTTCTCTTAACATGTATAGGACTAAAACAATATAAATTGAGATTGCAAAAATCAATAACAAAGCTGAAGCCTATTACAAAGTTTGTTTTACAGAGAATGCCAATCAGGACAAAAAGGCAAAATCTTTGTCTTGGCAAAGACTGTCATATTATCATAGCACAAAGGGTAAAATTTGATTGGAATCAGCATGCCATAACTGATGTCATCATCTAGAATGATAATGTTGGGAAGAATGAGGTGACGTTTGATTCAGTGAATTCTTATGATTGTAAAAACTAATGGCTCTTACTTCATAGAATACTTCCAGTTTGGTGGCATGTGGCATGAAAAGAGATGGTCAGATAGAAAACTTATGGGCAAAGAAGTCAGAAGTTGCACCAGCAATGAAGATCTATGCCCGTTTTTGGTCGTTTTCAACTACTTTCTAAGATACATTTTTTTTTTTTTTTTTCACAAAATGAAAATTTAACCTTTTTTTAATCTGGAAAAAAAAATATTTTGGTATCGTAGTCAGAAAATAGTATTTTTTTTTTTTTTTTAAAAAAACGTCAAAAACGGCTGTGACTTGAACTCACCTAGCGCGATTTCTAACCCATTTGCCCTGGGCATAAGACATATCTTGTCGAGAGCTATTTTTTCATACCTGGCAAGCGTCACTTCAGGAACAAACACTGTTGTTAGGCATTCTCACTTCACATCCTGTTCTTGACTTGTGTCTTGTTGATAAAATTGATGAGAGCAATTTCCCAATCAAAATATATTGGACCATCTTCTGCTACATTTGTTGGGTTAAGCTGAATGTTAAGAATCTGTCTGCCCAAACTGACATGTCATTAGTCATTATTTGAAATCTCTCGAGAGGATGCATTCTCATTTGTGTCAGTCAGGTTGAAGTTTATGCAGAATTTTTTTTTTTTTTTAATCTGTTTTCTACACTCCAGTCACAAGTGGATCAAAGAGAGGCCCCAAGCGTAAGGTGGACCCTTCCACATCTGACGACTGGGCCGGTTCTTACAAGAGAAGATCTACCCGCTCTCGTAGCACCCGCAGCAAGAAAGAGGAGAAGAGCATTGACTACCAGAAACTGATGATGAAGTATTTTCCTCCTTCCCTACTCCATCTGGAACAAGAAACAGATACAGATAGGAGTATGGAGACAGAAATGGATGTGGAGATGAACAGTGACGTTGGGGGACAAGACCTTGACAGTCAAAGGCTGTCATCTGTCAAAACCTTGAAGGATACAGAGGAGAAAGATGTGAAGGACTATGTCAAAAAGTGCTTAAAAAGACATGGTATCTTGGATCTGATTTACAAGTATTTGCTCCATTTGGGTCGCAGATCTGACCATGTTTGGTATGATGGCGTTGCCGACATCTTTCTCAAGCTGTATGACCGTCTGCGCAAGCATTTAACGATCCCTACCATATTTTGTGGGGATGATGACTCCTTTACACCTGATGGGTTGAAAGATTATGGCACACTTATTCTGACCAAGGTGGAATTATCCCTCGACCAAGCTGTGTCTAAAACCAGCTCAAAGAGTTACATGTCACCTGCTAAAGCAAAAGAGCCAGATCCAAATGTCACCACCTGTTTGGGAGAATTTTACAAAGAAGACTTGCGTTTCCTGTTAGCATTGACTGGGAGAGATGATGCATTAGGTAAGATTTCTGAAATTGTGTGTTAAGTGCCTTACACTTTATGTGAAATAAAACTCCTTTCCCTGCAATCGCTGTGGCCGAATCTGCCTCTCTTGTGTTGGCCTCATAGGCCACTAGCGAGCCTGCAGTAGACTTGGACCATGGCCTTCTTTGATCTAGATCTTCGTTCGCGAAGCCCAACCAGAGAGATTCTGCTCTTGTGAGAGCAATTTTATTTTATATTTTACTGTCGGATTTTCAGATATTTGAATGTTTTTGTGACCTGCTCTCACTTATAGTGAAGAAATAGGGTCACAAATATTTTTAATAGGCAGGATCAAATTTGCATGGCAAACAGTTTCATGCATGCAGATCCTATATTACCTCCAATAATATAGGAAGAGAAGTTCTCTCAGTTTGTATTTATAAACCGTTATATTTTGTTGATAGGCGACAGTTTGGGTGAGTTCTGTGTGAGGATCTACTGGCTGAAGGCTCGACAACATCAGTTATTGAATGAGACCATTGATGCTGTGGACTGTTTCGAGATTGTGCAAGAATTCCTGCAAGATATGGAAAAGAAGAAGATGGCTGGAAGCAGCAGAGGTATTTCACTTCTTTTTGATTACAGGATGAGTCCTTAAAGTAGTTTAAAAGTTCATGGAAAACATATCTCATTTATCACCACAAATGTTTCATAATTACCTAATAACATTTTTACAGGTTTTGAATTCTGGTGCCAGCCATAATCATCACCACACAAGTAACCTACTTGAAGTCTTTTTTAGTAGTTCTTAGTTAATGCTACCTTTCAAATGGAAACCCACTTCAGTTAAAATCATAGTTTGATTTTGTGCAAAATAATTTTTGTTCATTTTCTAAACTGCTTTAAATTGACTTAGACCATTCTGGTTTTATGTTACTTGATGATAACCTATTTTTTAGTCAGGTTTTTTTTTTTTTTTTCATTTTGTTTTTGTATGTAAATGTGCAAGTGATTGTGAAAATTGTGATAAGCCAGATAGATGACTTCTTATTAAAGACCTATCGTCAGTCCTACATGATTTCTTGTTAAAGATCTATCGTCAGCCTTGAATAACTAGAAATATTCAGTGGGGCATAATTTTTTTTATCCATCAAACAAGGGACCAAACCATGCAAAGGTCTAGGTTCTGTGAGGATTAACTCAGCAATTCTGTAAGAGAGAGCTTTAAGTTTGCATCATTCACCACTCTCATTAATATTGTGTATGACCACAATCCACAGCTCCAGTTTATACTATCCTACGATATGTTTGAGAAGACATTGAACAGCTGTGTCCTGCAATGTTTTATCAGTTCAGAAAAATGGTGCACTTTGTCCGACTGTTCCTTCTCAATCAACCAAGAAGACAAGTAATGGTGGCTCATTTATTAAATTTTCCTTAAGTCTTTCAATCTTAAGATAATAGACTTATCTCAGCTTTCAGAGGTTGCCGGTTTTTGTTGAGAATTTTTATGGACAGAAATTGGAAATTTGGAAATTTTGCCTGGACAGCTTCATGCAGCCTACTCTTTCATTGATTTTGAACTGCCAAGGGTTCTTTAATTTACATAAAGTACAGACAAGACCTCCGAGATATTCACCCTTATCCGAGAAGGCTAAACGTTGGGCCCCCCTTTATATTAGAGGAAGCCAGGGGACAGTTGAATCACATCTTTATGTCCTTCCATCTTCCAATTGGGAGGACCTGTGAGTCGAGCCTAGCGGCAGCCAGAACCTAGAACCTCACCTTGGTGAGTTGTTTTCACCCTGAAGCTGACACTAAACCACTGAGCCATTATGTAAGCCTGTTTTACCATCAGATCCATTAGATTTTAAGATAGGTTACGCCCACTGTAAGAAATAGAAGGGAAATTTGTTAAGGAATCTAAGAAAAAAAAATCTTCTGGTTTTGAGACTTAATACAAAAGGTTTTAGGCCTGCTGTTCGTTTTGGCTTGCCTCTGGTGGCTGTGTCATATTGGGACCTATCTTGCCTCTGGTGGCTGTATCATATTTGGACCTATCTTACCTCTGGTGGCTGTGTCATTTTGGGATCTGTCTTGCCTCTGGTGGCTGTGTCATATCAGGAACTATCTTGCATGTGCTGGGTGTGGCATATCGGGACCTATCTTGCGTGTGATGGGTGTGTCATATTGGGACCTATCTTATCTCCACAGTGGTGATCACTCTGCCCAACCTGAGCCAAGACAAGGTCATCTCGCTGGAGCAAGCCAAGAACCAGCTAGAGTCACTGCAGAGATGTCGGTCACTGGAGGACATGCAGAAACTGTACGACCAAGGAAACTATACAGAGGTGGTGGATCATCTCATCTCCACTGTCAGTCAGAAGGTGAAACTGACTTTGAAATTTTCATTAAAGCAATTTTGTTTGGCATTCAGCTATCAGATTTGTATTTTTTGTGAATTTGCCCTTACTGAATCTCTTAGTGTAAGAAATTATGGGGGACGGATATTTGTGTGTATTTGCCAAATAACATTTTACACAGTAAAAAGGTGTGCATCTCATTGTTTTTTTTTTTAATCACTTTGAATATGCAAAACATATTTTGAGAAAGTAGTCATTTGTTCTACAGGGTGATCAGAAAGTTCTGTGACACTGAATGATGATAAGGAAATGGACAAATCTGTATTTCTAATTTTTAGAAAAATAGAACATAAAAAATTGAAATATCAAAAATATCAATGGGAGATTGTTTGAAGATTATCTGCTCTTCCGAAAGGAGGGATCCATGAAAGGGGAGATCATTTTGACCAGCCCTGTTACTTCCCTTTATCAGTCAAAAGTGGTTTCAGTAAGCAGTACAAAGAGGAAAATATCCCTTTGCTTCTTGTCATTTGAGAGACTGATCACAAAAAAAAATTTGATAAAATTATAGCAATAAGAGGAAAACATTCTCTTTACATCAAAATTTTTCTCGAATTTGTCGTAGCATATCATTCGAGCAAAAGACACAAAGTGATTTTTTTCCTCTTTACACTGCTTGTTCAATCCCTCTTTTGTCTGGTAAAGGGAAGTAATAGGACTGAGCACAATGATCTCCCATTGAAGTAGCAGAAATATCAAGAATAGCAGAAAATCGAATCAGATCTACTGTAATTTTAAAAATCTGGGTGGCAAAAAAAAACAGATGTTGAGTGCTTTTCAGCCACCGTTTAGTCTCTGATGAAACAGATATTGTTCATGGGAAAATGGGTATGAAGACCAAAACCCGTTTTGGGTATGATATTTCCATGGTTATTGCAGTCAAAAAACTAGAAATGTATCGTCATGATAGAGAAAGTTTTGTCGTGCTCATTACTAATACAGGATGCCAAAGGTGTTGCCAATCCCCAAATTTTGTCAGACAAATTCATAAATTGACATAGAACAGAGTTGTCAAATTTCTTACTTTAGTAGGATTTCCTACTTTTTGGCTGTCAGTAATTTCTCTGGTGGGCCCATATCCGGTATTATTTACCATTAACGCACTTCAGTTTTACATGTTGTTGAAGAATATGCCAGGAACTTTTCCTACCTTTTCATGTAGACAGATTGATATCCCTGACAGAAAAAAAACTTACATGATCACAGAAATAAAGCAGATCAATGCAGTGATGTTACACATCACAAAGGAATATATCTGACAAGTGAATTATTGGACTGAACTATTTTTTGTCTGGAAAAAAACTTCCAAAACATTTTTTTGCCATTTTATACACAGCCAAGCCTGAGCCCTAAGTCGTTGAGTCAAAGAGAACGTCCATCCCAGTTGCTGCTGTTGTTGGATTCCCTCTACAACATTAAGAAAATGGCAGAGTGTATGCGGTGGGCAGAGGTTTCCCTGCATGAAGCAGTTCTTCACTTTAAGAGAGTCCCCACCTTACAACTGCACCAAGACTGGGCAACTACTCTGGTGTCACTTTTCAACACCATCGACAGGTACTGTCACCTTTTTTGGTTATTGTTGTTGCTGTTGAAATGAGTCTGAATATTGTCTGAATCACAAGAGCCTAACTGCATTTATAAAAATAGAAGTTTTCCTATACTCAAGTCAATTTCTATGCCTAAACTTTATTCTACAACTCATGATCCATGACTATTTTCACTGGTGTTGACTTTCTTGTACGCAGACTATTGTACAGACAAAGCTTTTTTTTTTTTTTTTTGAATCTCATGGTAAAAATTTCAAGTAGAATTAGATATATTTCTTGTGACTGACAAAATACACTGGAATTTTTACTTTCAAAATTTTCTCCACTGTCATAGTATGCTAGTATGATTTGCTGAAAAGTGGACACAAAATCATATCAATTTTAGTTTTGAGCTAGAATGGTTAGTTTCAGATACTTGGCCTATATTGCTGTCAAATTAGTTGTGGACCACAAAAACTGAAGTTGGACCGAGCGTAGGAATTATGGCTGATTATTACTTTTATAGAAATATATATATTGGAGAAGATGATAAAAAAAAGAAGAGGGAAAGAAGCAGATGAAATGAAAAGGAAATGCTGTGGTTGTACTTAATCCTTGTTTAATTCTCAGAGGTCAGATTTAAATTTTTTTTTTTTACCCATAATAAAAATCATTTTTGAAACTTCACACAGAAGGCGGATCGTAATTTCTGGAAATGCTGAAACAAGGCTGACTTCTGAGCAGGCATTTAGACTGATTTCCCACATTCAGAATATTTATATAAATTGTTAAGCCTTTCAATGATTTTGAATCTACATTTAAAACATATTGGCCTTTAATGATTAATAAAACTAGCAGATTTTTTTGAGAAGATGAAGTTTCTTCTCTGACAATTGAATAGTATGAACTCCTGTCTCTTTCCAACAGGATCATGAGTGAAGATGAGAAGATTCTGCAGGCCCTAGGTCAACGGAACCTGGTGCGGATGGCTCACAATCTGGTCTCTGTCATAGAAACATGTTTAGATGTGGCTGACACTGTCACAGAGATGCCCATTCCGTCAGTGCTGCCTTGGAAACTTTTGTATCGGTCAGTGACTTCTAAAAATTTTTTTTAAATTAGGGCCTCTCATAATTCTATCTTGTAATCTAATTTTGTTCTACTGTTTCATTGACAGAACCTGGTTTTAAAAAAAAAAAATAATGTGTTTTTGGGGTTGGTTGGTTGTCTTTGTCCTTGTTTTATTGCTGTTTTTGTTGTTGTTGTCGTTTTTCTGTGCAAAGATTAACACTGGATTAACTACATTTCCACCAGGATCATTCCACAGTCATTCAGTTTTCTCTAAATCATTGAACTTTGGTACCTGCTAAAAGCCATCCAATCTAAATGAAATTATAACCCTTGAGATTGTCTCACGGAATGCATGTTGCTGTAGTTAAATCTACAAGTTTGATATTGTGAATTTCCTGTAATGGTTGTGGTTCTGACAGATGGAAAGTTAGCACCTGGCAAACAGTTCAAGATTTTGTCTAGTAAAACTCTGAACTGATTTTTTTTTTTTTTTAATTTGGTTTTCTAGAATGAGTGCACTAAACTTTAATTTATTAATGTTGGGAATGTTTTACTCTTTTCATATGTGTATGTTAAACAATTTTTCTATTAGTTGTTTTTGGTTTGGCTTTGTGCTCACTTTAGACAGGGTGTCCAAACTGAGAATTTATCATTGTTTCATGTTCAAATTTCCAGGATTCTGAAGCATGAAGAAATAAAGGCTGAGAAAGAGAAGCAGGAGAAAATGTGTATGGAGAGCCTGGAGAAAGAGTCCAAGAGTGACAACAATGACAACGAAGATGACGAAGAGGAGATGAGCCAGTCTTTGACCATGTTGATAGAAGCTCATGAATACCTGGGCAGGTGAGACAGTGGTCTGTGAATCCATGTTGGTGAGGGAATTGAAAATTAAGAATCAGCCAGTTTGTCCTGTAAAAGATAATCCCACACTTCTTTGCTGCCCTCAGAGTGATAGCCTTCAAGTATCAGCACATTTTTCATTTGTATGTTTTTCTTCTTCTTTCTTTCTTTCTTTCTTTCTTTCTTTCTTTCTTTTTCTTTCTTTCTTTCTTTCTTTCTTTTCCCGCCTGTACCTGTGGATGTCACGGGGTGATACAGTTTTTCTGTTTGTAACAAGGCAATGGCCTGGATGAGGGACATCCCATGGTTTCTGAGCGTGTCTGCCACGCAGTCACTCCAGTGCCTGTCTAGGCCCTCCCAAGGCTCTCCAGCCAGATATCTAGTGTTATATGCCTGGAGAGCTGGTTGGTTTAGAGGTAGTCTTGTAAGGCGTCCGAACCATTTAATTCTCTGTTTTTCAGTGTATTGCAGGACTGATGTTGTTCCTACCATGTCTCTTATCACCTCAAATTTAATCTTGTCTCGACTGACCATGTTCACTGCATCTCTCAGTACATTTTTCTGATCATCATTACGGCTTTATTTGTATATCCCAGAAAAAAAGAATTAAATTTTGATTTTTTTTCTATATTAATCTTTTTATTGCAGTGGCACACAGCACAGAACAAAGTGATCTCTAATATGATAGTAACATTCAACATTTTTTAATAACATGATCACTACCAATTGTTGTAAAGCTCACAACCTCACCAAAAGTCCAGATTTGTTCTGTGGTGATGAATTTCAAGCGACACTGAAAATGCAGTTAAGAAAATTTATCCTACTTAAAAAAAAAAAAAAGAAGAAAACTTCAACAATTAAAAATACCAATAATTCAAACAGTAACAATGATGAAAAATCTAACAGTAGTTAAACCAGTAATGATTTTTTAATTTTTTCTTTTTTCTTTGTAGACATACCTGGTGCACAAAGGACGAAGGCCTGCTGCTGCTGTTCACAATTTCTGAGCTACAGAAGGAGATGGACGGCAAAGATGAGGAAGTGCAGGAAGAGAATTCTCCAGTGCTGGAGCAGTGTTTCTACTGCCTTTATGGACATCCCAACAAGAGGGGCCGAGCTAGGTAGGGGAGGAGATAGAATATGCAGAAATCCACACTTTGTTCCACTTATTCACCACGTGAATATTTGGGAATAAACAATGCTTGTATATGAGCAACATGCCAGCAGTTGCACAACATCCAACAAAAAACATATGAGTCAGCAGTCATTTTCATTCAAATAATAAAATCAAAACAATAAAGTAACAGAGACCTGTAAGTTGTCCGACAATCTGCATAAAAGCGTTTTCAGAAAGGTTTAAGTTTTAAATCCTTCTCCTATATGTGTAAATGCATCAATAACACTTACAGGTCTAGTAACAATTTAGTTTTTTAAAACAAAAAATAAAACCATAACAAAATAGGATTGAACTGTGGAAGATTGTTTTACAGAATCAAAGGTTTTAAGACCAAAGAAGAGATGATGTTTTGCGTGGTACTAGCACTTTTGTCAGAAGTCTTAGAAAGTTCTGTCATCAATTTACAATCAATGATAGCTACACATCTGATGTGAAAAGTTTATCCAGTAATTGTGGGTACATTCTGGAGATGAAAACTCAGGTACTTTTAGGCTGGCACTGTCAACTGCCATCTCCACTTTCTCAGTTTTATCTCCCATGTCTACGATTTACGTATGATAAAAGTGACAGCTACAAACATAAATGGGTAAATGGAAACTACAAAGAAGGGATACTGAAAGCTAATTTTAAATAGTTTTAGTTTTTAATTATTGTTTCAACTGCGTTTCTATTGATACAATTTCACATTATTATATCTATATGATTTAGTTTGTGGTCATTTTCTGTGTTGGATCTGTCCCTACAGGCACTTAAGCGACCACAATGCTTCCTCTGTGCCCTTGACCTGGGAAAGAGCTGGCCCTGTCTTCCACCACTTTGCCCCACACTCCATCCCAGAGTTTGACAGCTACCGCACAAACACGGTCTCTCCTGACGTGGAGAATCTCCTCCGCAGGATCACTGACTTGGTGCCAGACAACCTGAAACCTAGTAAGTATGGTGCGCTAGCATTTGGAATAGGCTGGAATGCAAGCATAATTATGTATGCATAGTTGCACTGGACTAATGTTAATTCAGTCCTATGGTATGGAAGTGAAACTTGGAGCATAACTCAGACTTGGACCAGCAAGTTACAAAGTTTAATAAATGGCTGCTTGAGGAAGATCCTGCGCATCAGATGGCCAGGTACCATTCAGAATATAGTTCTCTGGGAAAGGACAGGACAGAAACCAGTAGATAGATAGGTCAGCGAAGACGGAGGTGGATAGGACATGCAGCAGCACTACCAGGCATGCACTTCAGTGGAACCCGCAGGGGATAGACCACGAACAACCTGGAGAAATGGAGAGTGACTTGAAGAGATGAGAGCTACAGTAGAAAGATATTGTGAGAAGTGCCCAGGATAAGAAAAAGTGGAAGTCTGTTTTTCGTGGTCTATACCCTGATACAGGATGAAAAAGGCGATGATGATGATGAGTTGCACTGGAGAACCTTACAGTTCAGTGTCATTTCAATTCTGTTGTTTATGTATCTGGGAATCTCTGAAGAATTACATTTGGTAAACAAGGCCAGAAACTATCATGAGTTCTTTTTTTCAGTGTGAAATAGGCCTCTGTTAAAGAATTTAGACATCAACATTAGCAGTATCAAAGGAAATTATAAACATACAGCAAGCCACAGGGCTAACACATGTTTACCTTTTTTTTTTTTTTTAATTGTTCTTTATCACCATTTACCTTGTTTGATAACCCATGTTAATTACATCTGTTTAATTTATCTTACTGGAAACGTCTCCTACTGTGATTGGCACAATGTAGCCTTGATCATGCTGGTGCACAGTCCGAGCAAAACTCAGTCATGAAATTCACTCATTCCAGCATCTATAAACCATGCATCCTTTCTGTCTGTTAACTTAACATACACAGCCAATCTTTCCCCCTATTGCAAGAGACACATCCTGCAGCCTGGAGTTCTAGGTCAAGTAAAAAGAACACAAAAAGGCTTTGTGTAGTTAATATGTGAGAGAACTTACTTTATTTTAGTTTTTTTCCATAATCTTTTGTTCTGTTATTTTAATGTTAGCATTTCTATATTTAGTCCGTTTTGTGAAAATTAGATAGAACTTTCGCTGAGCAGAGTTTTTTTTATTGTTGTTGTTCTAATTGTGTCATTTTTCAGATCATCTGCAGTTCAGTGGATTTTAATTTTAGTTTCAAGATACAGCCAGTTAAAAAATTAGATGACTCTGTGTTATGAGATGGAATGTACCAATTAAATAAGTTTTCTCAGATTTTTGATTTTGTAATCTTTTCAACCCCTTTTTCTCCATTTTTTTTTTTTTTTCCCATCAGGTCATCATCTGTCCATGGTCACCGACTACATTGAAGGGGTAAGCAGTGCAGCTCCAGAACAGCCAGGATTGGCAGTGAGGAAAGACCAGGATCCCTATAGCATCTGCAGCCTTCTGTACTACTTGCTGGGAGATTTCTACTTCAAGAGCAAGGAGCCGGCCAAGGCAGTGAAGTTTTACCTGTTGGATGTGGTGCTGAACTGCGACCGGCTGGACTCGTGGGCCGGCCTCGCCTTGGCGAAGATGAGCCAGATAGAACAGAAGCTCAACTCTGTACGTGATTGATTTGAGTTCCCTTTGATTCATCTGGAATTCTTTCTTAACTCTCTCCCTGTAACTGATTTTGAATTCTTTTAACACTTGTTTGAACAAATGGCTGTGAAATTGAGGAATCAATTTTCACATTTTTTGCTCTGTCAGGTGAAAGGGGTCAGTTGTCAAATGAGTGCTGTCTGTCTGTCGTCAAATTGGCACAGGGAAGTCAAAGCTAATTGTCGTTTGCACCAAAAGTCAGATATACTCATTTTCCTCCTTAAGTAACAGTCTACACGAAATATTTGACATGAGACTCATTTTATCACATCGCTGAACATTATATTGTCAGTAACTTTGTAAGTAAATTTGTTTTCAATGAGCACGTTAGCCAGCAGTCAAGCTTCTTTCCAATAAGATTGATGCTAGAAATTTGATGTAAACATGCTGTAGTTTGACACTAATGCCTAAATATTACTCTTTTTTTTTTTTTCTCATGTGTTATTGCAAACTGCTCTCTCATCTCAGACTGACCTGAAAATAGAGAAGCCACTGAACAAGAACTCTGAAGCAGCCCTGCAATGTTTCCGCCGAGCTGTGGAGTTGGAAAGTGGTAGCAGAAAACTGTGGCTTGAATATGGATCCTTGGCTTACCAACTGCATTCCCATGCTTCCCGACAGATCCGATACAGAGAGATTCTCTCCATCAGCACAGACATAGTGAAGGTAAAGATTGTTTATGTGACCAGCTGTTGGACTCAGGGGGAGACTGGAATTGGGATAGGGGTGGGATATTGTACAATATACAACATCTAGCAGGGTCCATGCTTTAAAAAAAAAGTTTGGATCGTTGATAAAAATGAAATTCAGAACAGTGCTATGGAGAATCATCTTGTGGTCCATTGAGCAAGAAAGATGAGTTGATTTTTAGACTGATTTGTAGAAAACGTGTTGACATTCTGAAACGTCATCTAATTATGAATTAGCCCTGTGACTACCAGATCCTTTACCACTAAAAATTTAACCCTCATTTGCTGTATTCAATCTGTATATAACAACTTTAGCTCAGTGACCAATCAAAATAAGGAGAAGTTTATTCAGTTCTCAGCAGCTGTGAAAACTCCACTGATAAAGAAAATGTTAAAATGAATTTCAGGACCTTTGGCAGTGAGAAGGTTAAAGGGGAACACTTAACTTTTATCAAAACAAGATGAATCCAATTTGTGCTCAATGACAGTATGTAGCAAACACAATGAAACATAAAATCTGAGTCATTGGATGAATGAAGAGGATGTTACAATAACTACTGTGTGCTTTTGATTACTGAGTAAATTCTTGCTCAAGCCTATTACCATACTTCGTATTTGCCTGGCAGATGGCACTGATGAGAAGGCAAGAGATGCTGGAGGTGGCCAAGAGGAGCTATAGCACAGCTAGTGAGTGCGAGGGCGACGGCAGTGAGGAGGACTGGCTTACACACTACATGCTGGGCAAGATGGCAGAGAAACAGTGGGATGAGCCTGAGGTCTTCCTGGAACACTATAAACAGGTTTGTGCTCCCAAAACAGTTTGCATGTAAGAGTCCTCAGGCTTCTTGGATAGGAAGGTCTGGCATTTAGCCTTCTTAAAATAGTGACAAGAGAATCTCTTAGTTCTGTTTTGTATAGTATGCAGGTGGAAAAATCCTTATAAGGCATTTGAAAAGGAGATGAAGACACTGGTGACCAGAAAAATTCCTCTCTCTTTTTAAACTCCAAAAATTTTTTCCAGAAATCTTCTTTTGACCAGATACGTTTAGACCTGAGATAATCCTATTCTAAGCATTGGATTTGACATGAAAAATACCATAGACAGAATAGATTTGGTTTTAGTATTGAAAACGTGAAGCTGAAAATCCTGTAAATTCAGTAGGACACTAGTGCCATTCACTCCATGTCCTTATCATTTGGTAATGTGCATCTAGTCTATTTACAAAATAGTTTTTATCTGGTGTGTTAGTTATTTCTCTGTTGCTTGTGAAGAGTCTCACCTTAATATGATATCCAGTTTTCCTGCCTGGGAGAAAACATTTTTTTTTTTTTTTTGTTCCAAATAAACATGTTTTGTTTTACTTATGAAACTTGAATGGTTTGTCACTATGGAACATGTATCTCGCATACAATCAGAATCCGCCATAAGTGACTGGACTTGAACAGAGAAATTGAATGTTGATTGTTGTGCAGGTGGTCCAATAATGATGTTTTTGTATTGCAGAAATTAAGAGATCATTCATCTTAGAATCTTAGGACAGATTATATGTATATAACGATATTGTAACAATATGAAATGAATATATAGATTTATGTGCTAAACTGTTCATTTTTTGTTGATTCTTTTGCTGATTTTAGCGGATACTAAGGAGTCATAGTTTGGCAGTACAATTTGCAGTGTCTTTGGCTAACTAGCCCAAAACTCTCTTCATCACATGAAAACGTATGAATTCTGGTTTTACGAGATCATAAAAACTCCGTTTGATAAAAGAAAATAAAAAAAATCTACCACTCATTTGGCTATCTGTGAGTTATATCACATTTTGCAAAGCACTTTTTAAGTTGGATCAATTAACTAACACAAAGATATTGTCTCATATATCTATCTTCAAATATTTTTTTAAATGGTCTTGTTAGGCTTTGGGATCAAACCCATCATGTTATTGTTTATCATATATTTACCCTCAGGCTTCTATTTGCTTGTATGAGGAGAAAGCCGTGTACCCCAAGAAGATTCAGTTTGTCAACATTCCACCCCGCTTTGCTCTGGAAGCCTTGGAGGTGTTCTACCGTATTCACGTATCCGTCCTAAAGCTGATGCTGTCCCGGAGAGCAGATGGACAACTGGAATTGCTGGACAAATATGTTACGGAGTCACTGGAGAGCCCGTTTGCCAGATCAGAGGAGAAGCCAGAAAAACCCGTGGAGGAAGAGAGGTACAGAGTTATCAAACTTGCTTTTATCACATGTCACATGATTGGGTGAAGTAAAATATATGTCAATAGAAGTTTCTTCCACAAACTTGGATTTTACTACTGACCGTGGGTTGACACATATGAACTTTGAATGTCAGTCTCTTAGCACAGAGAAGTCATAGCTAATTTTTTTTTTTTTTTTTACTGAAGTATAGTGCACTTGTTTTATTTCATCACTGACACTGATAACCTTGTACATGCAAAATTTGACATCCATCACCCTGTCACCTTGCATGTGGTGTTTATCTCATGGAGGTTTTCACTACATTTTAAAATTGGGGTAGAAATGAAGAATGAGAATTTTGTTATGATATCTAAAGTGCTATTGTCTGTCAGCATGTTGGGTATGAATGCAACTGTATCATCCTGTCATTGCTGATAAAAGTGTAGCCAGCAGTCAATCATATGAAGTTAACATGTGAATTTTGATCACAATTTTGTGGGAAGCTTTTGAAAAGCTAAGATGAAACAGTAATTTTTTTTTTTTTTTTAACACTTTGACTCCCCACTGAAATGTTACCACTGGACACAGAGGAAAAAAGGGAGTTAATGGCCGACAGGACATG
>JBCAUA010622489.1:0-15987 GCA_038406235.1 Peronia verruculata
TTATTTGCTTTTTTCAAAATTTTTTTCTAAATTGTTGTGTTAGTTGCCGGTTAGACAGTCTTTCTCTATTTTATAAATTGATATATATTGTATTTCCATAAGAGCACATCTTACCTGTGTAGTGAGAAAAGTGAGACATGGAAAGAAATCACCTATTACTGCTCCAGCCTCACTGCTGTTCTGTTCTGTTTGAGAACCTTGAAAAGGTATAAATTACATGCACATAATTAATACCAATTTCATATCCCCACATAACAAAGCTGATCAGTCCATGCATACATCTGATTAATTTAAAATACATATGTGAAACTTCTACTCTGATTTATGCCATCAAAGTATATGATATGCTGGTTACTCTCTTTTGAATCATTCAGCTGAAGAAATAGCAGCAACACAAATCAAGATGGTCTCTTCCTAATCCTCATGTTTACACAAGCATTTTTGTAAACAACATACTCGATGTGAATTGTCCTCATTGATTTGAAAATCATTCCCCCACTGTGAGTGACCTTAAAATTACTTCAAGTATCTATTAAAAAGATAACTGTTTCAGGGAAAAAGTTGAGTGGCGAGGCAGTTTTCATGCCTGATCTTCTCTCTGAACTGGCTGGCCCCCCTTCAATATGACCCCCCCCCCCCCCCCCTTCAATTTTTATGTCTTGGTTCAGATTTTATACCAATTATAGTTTTTAAAAAATAATTTTAGCATTGTAAATGTGATAAATATGTATAAAAGTTTATGGAATCAAGTTAAATTTATGTGATCCAAAGGCCTACTGGGGAGAGGTCAGTACTATTGATCAGTAGAATGTCTGACCAGAATCAACTAGATAAAAGATAGCGCTTGTGTGGTATATCTGAACAATGTAAAAAAAAAAAAAACAGAGACAAAACAATAATACTCATGGATAGCAATAGCTGTGACAGAGAACCCATTGCTATTATTTCTTATTATTATGAAACATCTTTTAACAGTCAGTTAAAGGGCCATACTGATGCTGAGGCCACAGGCAAAATAAATGAGTTATTGTGTTATTTATTTCCTGCTTTGATATTTACTAAGGCATTCCAATCTGGCATCACAGGAGATTCCAAATGTGCATTTGTTGTTAAAACATTTTAAATCTGAGTTGAGTTTCTAAGTCTCCTTTCCCATCTCTCTCAAATGCTGGGAAGACATTCTGAAATTTGGCAAAATCAGAAAAATACTGCAATAGCTACAGTGAGAATTCAGCCCCAGCTTAGTCAAACTGGATGATACTATATTGTTATATTCATTTTTGTTTCTTTGTATGAACTTATCTCATGACAAGGCAATTAAAAGATCAAAACAGATATGAGCATCTTGAGCTCAGAGGATCAATAAGTATGTAACAACCATTATGCAAATACCTTTGTGAATGATGAAGTCTCCCTGTCTTTCTCTCATCTGAACTATGGGTATCAATGCAAGTGGTTGAGATTTGGCATCATCTGCTTTAAAATCCATTGACTTGAGTGCATTGGTACTGGCTGGCTGACCTTTTGTAAGCCACACAAACAAGGAACCCTGAAACAGTTTTGTGTATCATATATCTCTCTGTTGTAAACTATTATGCATATTTATCTTTCAAAATGGAACAAAAATGGGAGTCACATTTGAATAACAGGGCAATTATAATTGAATTATTGATAAATTGACCATTATAATTGCATTATTGATGAAATAAGGTAAATTTATGAAGAAAGATAATCGTTTCACCCACAAATTCCTTTGGGACATTAGAGTTATCACACATTATTTCAAATAGCAGAAATGTTTTACTTTCAATTCGGCTCAATACTAAATATAATAAAACCCAACACAAGCTCATTTCTGTTTTAAAGTCAATGATAAAAAGTATCAACATATATATATAAAAACCTTTTCTTTGTTTTTTAGTTTTTTTTTTTTTTTTGTGTGTGTACAGTTTACAGCCTTTCAATCCTATGAGCAGGATTACACAGGATTTAAATAAGTGTCTTTCAGTCAATAAAAATTTTGGAGTTTTTGAAAATTCTGTTTGGACAGTGCTGTCTCTGTCATTTCTTCAATAGTTGATATTCGTCTGAGCAAAAACCTGGAAATCCCTGTTTGTACCCTCTGCTAAAAACAAAACACTCACTATCTGTTACTACTCCACCACGAGATCCGAGAACAGTTGTCACCAGGTCCTGTGCATTTTTAATGTGTTTTCTTGTCAATGGTACTGAACAGTTTGGAGTGTTTGTACCCCTCCAATTTGATTAGAAGGGATTTCCACTTGTTTGCTTGGTCGGAGCAAATATATTGATTCTCAGTTACTAAGGATTCCTAATGTGCATAACTATACACAAGACCTCTGAAATATGTTGCTATAATCTGAGAAGACTAGATGTCTGGCTTCTCTATCCAAGAAGCCAGGGAACTGTTCAGCCACTGAAATAAGCAGGATCAAATCCTTCCCATTTCCCAGCCAGGATTTGAACCCTCAGAATTTTACTCTATGATGACTGCACCCTTTCATCTTAAGTTTTTTTTTTTTATTCAATTGTCTGGTCATTTTGTTAGGGTCTTTCTGCTCTTGATATACAACCCATTTTTGAACCTTTTTTTTTTTTGTTCAGTACATATGCAACTTTAGGGAATAGGACTAAAATAGGCTTTAAACTGACACCCAGTTTGATCAGAAAAACTTTTTTTGGTCGCAGTTTTGGAGCTTTCAGATGTTCGCATGGAGAGCCATGTTTCCACCTGTTGTTCATCGGATATTTAACTGCTGAGGGTTCTTTAACATAGAGACAGGAGCACTGATATATTTGCCATTATTCAAGAAGGCTAGATGTCAGGTTTCCCCAGCCAAAAAGCAGAGGATGGTTGAATTATTGAAAAAAAGACTGATTTAACTTTCCATCCTCCATTAAGATTTAAATTTATGATACATGTACTGTCATCAACACACCTAACCCCTCACCCACTGCACTCCTTTGCTTTAGAGCTGGTTGTGTAACAAATTTTTATTAAAGCTGATGTTACAGTGGTTATGATGCCTCAAAATAATAAAAAATATTTCAAACAAAGAGATATTTAATATGAAATTTTCTAAGGGTTGAAGTACCAGAGAGAGAAAAGGAAAAAATAAAAGGGGGGGGGGAATGACAGACATACAGATTCTTTTATTGCCAACAGCATAGTGGAATCCAATGACCATGCAAGGTGGACAACTCTGCCATCCCTCCCTTTGCCGACATCAAACTTCACAGCTGCCCACGGTTCTACCTGAGTGTTGAATATTACTACATCACCTGTTTAATAAATGAAACTGTATGTTAGAGTTTCAATAAAACTGCTTATAACAATGAAAGACTGGAGCGGGAAAGCACTGACTACTTCAAAGGAATTTCAGAAACATTTTTGATGGTTTCAGAGCTGATATTCAGGGATGCAAAAATTTTGAGAAAAAATCCTTTTTTACGTTTCTGTGCTCTCTCCTGATTTAAAAAAAAAAAAAACCTGGACAGATATTCTTTTTTTCTTCATACTTAAAAAAAAATATAAAAAAATGGACAGACATGGTTATTGCATGGGTTGAGGGGTACTTTGCCAGCCCTGGAGATCAGGATACAGTAGCAACAAAAAGAGTTTTACCATGTGGTCTTCCAACAGTCCATGTTGTCACAATCTAGCAGGCTTGTGGGCACAGATGCATTAGTACTATAGTACTAATAAGTGGTAATTGTGAACTTTAGCCCCCCTTTTTCAGCTCGCGCAGGTCATGCACAGTGAGGCTGTTCTATTTACTGCGGCTACCCAGCCTTTCATTCATAAAATGCGGTTGCAAATTTGCACGCCCCATAAAAGGAAAAGTCACATGACACTGCAGTACTACAGGCGTCTTGTTTGTTTACATACTAGCAGACAGTGAACAGTACGCCAACCAATGGGCTGGCAGGGTTTTCCAGTGGAGGGAGTGGGTTTACATTTGGGAATACCGGATGGATGCGCAGTAAAAAGGGGGGCTAAAGTTCACAATTGCCCTAACAGTTTGATAGTTAACTTCTACAAATAACATAAATTATAATTATAATCATAACATTTCCAACAATCAACTGAAATGAATCAAAAGCCAAACAGGCTTTAATGAGAAAGAAGAATTCATTGACATAATGACAATGGACCACAAAGTTAACTTTGAAAGAGTGAAAATATCTTTACACGAAGGAATTGCTGCGAACAACTGTTTTCATCTATGGAAAAATACATTCATGTCCCTTTCCACTAACACCAATAACTAAATGCATGAAAAATCTGATATCTGATCTATTTCACCCAGACACTCAATCTGTGTACCTGTTGTTACTGAAAAGAAGGCATGTACAGAACTCACCACTTACAGCACCCACAGCTACCTGCATGTGATCTGGGGAGGGTTGCATCAGAGCAATACCTTGACAGCGTTTTGCTACAGCAGCAGAAAATACGAATGGTCGTAAATTCTTTGAAGATGATGGGAGAGAAAAAAAAGAAGCCTTAAATTTAATATAATTAGTCTGAACTAACATGAGTTGAAAAACTTGATACTGATTTACATCATTACTTGTAAACAACAAACTGAATAAAACAACATGAAGAGAAATCATAAGAGATAAATCACACCTTACACATCTATTTGCGATGCAACATGATGAAATCAGGCTCTTGTCAAACTTTGAGCATATGGAGTTATTGGTGTCACTGTAAAGAATATTCATTTCCCTATCAGTGTGTCAAAAAATGGTTGCTCTAAGTTAAGTAGACGTTGAGATATTGGCAATTGAAGATGATGGGGGGACCTGTTCCTGCCACTGAATTTAAGCGAGAAAAGGACCGATCACTTTTGTAAATCCTTCTTTATCTTAGTCAGGCCATGTCACAAAATAACAATTTTTGGGCTTTTACTGGATCTATTTCAGTAAACTGAACTCTGAAATGCATTTATATATTGATATAGAAGGCCTTGATGAAGAAAAAAAAAATGCATCAAAAATTCATTCACTGTTGAAAAACACATGATTTCTCCGGTCGGCTCAGTTTGACGACGCCTGATTTCATCATGTCGCGTGATCTCAATTATACAACATAAAACCAACATGTCTTGATAATGCTTTTCTTAGAGAAATACACTTAGGTATGATTTTGAAAATTCTGCACTTTGTCCATAATCCTTATTATTTATTGTAAGATCTGCTGAAGGCATTTTATTTCTTTAGTTAAAAATGTTGATATTTGACTGGTGCTAAAGGTTAAGAAGGCTTGTTCAGAAAGAAATGAAAAGATTCTCCTAATATCATTACTGCTCAACACCAGTTAGAGTATGCAAATCACTCAAGAATATTTCAACTAGTAATCTCTAAGCTAACATAATAATTAATGCCTTGAGAGAAAATACCAGTTAGCAAAATTCTAATACAGGCTTGTACAAAATGACGACAGTTTTCTTTGACATCTTGTCTAACCTGTGTTAAAACAAACAAAATTAGAGCTACATTTAGATTCCTTTGGTTCAGGAGTTTGCCAGATATGAATGAAACGGTTTGTCTCAAACTGTTTTAGAGAAAAAGAAAATTATCACAATGTGCCAGTTATCTACAGCTAAAATTAAAATGTATCTGAACTCAAGCACTCTCTGTCATTCATAAGGGATGGTAATGAAAACATAGAGACCTGCTAATAATCTTGTTATCTAACCATCTTTCCCACATTGAGTACTCAATTTTACACAACAATAAAGTTTCAGCTTTGCACTAGCAGTTAAAATGCTCCTTTCAACTCACCTTCCAATACTGGGTTTCTCTCTTCTTGTATATTGAAGCCCAAAGTTTACGAGTCTTTTCTGTTTTATCATCTCTAGGCTGATGATCTAACACCTTGAGATCCACAGGATGGAGGTGGTCATAGGTGATCAGAAGAACATCAGCATCCAAAGGCTCACTGAGAAAGAACATTGTTCTGGCTGGAAAATGAACTTGCACCATCTATGTTAACCAAAGCAATGGGGCGTCAATTATTCTTTTTAAAACTTACTTCTTTGAAATCTAAATGGAACTATTTAAACTTAAAGTGATTTAGCCTAGCTTATAGATCAACTAGGCACCTCAAATCTCATATACTTCAGTACTCACAAAAAAAAGTACTTTGGGTGAAAAATGAATATACATTAAAAGACACGAATTTGGTCTTGTATCTACAGTATTTCAAGAGGAAGGAAATTTTGCATTCAAACTCGACCATTTATCATTAACTTTTATTGTTGAGCAGATAGGCTCACATACAGTCAGACACAGTCATATACCATGCTGACCTGAAATATTCTGGAAAAAAAAAAAGAAGGTGTTTGTCATACTTAAGTATTAATTGAGATCATTACAGATATTCATTTCCATCTTCCATGATGCGCTTCTGAAACTGCAGCAATGTTTCTTAGGCTTGGCTTGCTCTGAAGTTGCAAGTTGTATCTTTGCATGGTGTGATTTATGGCTTGTATGTATGTGTGATTATATGTTATTCAGCATTATGTTCGATAATTTGTAATGGAATATCCCCTCAAGGATAAATAAAGCCTTTGTAATGTTTTGTGTTATGTTATACTATGTTATGCTACCTTAAATATTATATTTTGTTACCTTATCTTATCTTGATATATTTTTTTTTGCATTGGTTGTTTCAGACTGACTGCTCTGTGATGACAATAAAAGTTCAACACATCACCGGACAGTAGGAAATAGCACTATAAACCTTTACCTAATATAGATATCTTCTATTTTCCCACACCACTGAATGATACTCCTTCCACTTGCCATTATATCTTGCTAATATCAGTTTATTACTATTGTCAAAAATCATAGATACAATAAAGTAACCTTATGAGATTCCTGGGAACATACAATATGGCAGTCTGCTAGGCGCTCAAATCCTTATACATTTAAAACTTTTGAGTATCCATTTGAATCTGGGTCAAATCTGGAAACGTTTGTGAATTGTTTTTCCTGAGGGCATTGATGTTGGGCTCTTTAGGGATTACAACCTAGGAACTTCTGATCCCTGATCTGACTACCTAATCACTAGGCCATCGGAAATATCCATTGAACACAGTTGCACTCTATGACAGGAAAAATGACTTAAGGCATTTAGAGTTATGATTCCTTGGCCAATATTTAAAACTGATTCTTCAGTCAAGACCAGAAATGTATCAGTTTTAACTATGAGTGATTCTTCTCATTGTGGGAAACTTATGTCCACAGTAGTCACTGGCAACACTGTGTTTAGCAACAGTCCCAATGGCTAAATGAGGAATGCTGACCAATCAGGTATAAAATATATCCACAGTATTTAATGTGACATGATCAATTAATTTTGAAATGAGGGAAACTTACAGGAAACCCATATTTCATATTAAACAGTATATATATTCCCTATTTTCTAAAACAAACACACCACAAAGCCACTATGGATGACATCAAACTTTATTATATTTGTTTTACCCTTCCCTTTCTTCTGCCAATTCATGACTAATAATTCACGCATTGAAGTACATGGCATATAAGAATTTTCAATACAGAATCCTCTTAGTTGCAAAAATAAATATGAGTAAAGAGAATGTGACATCAGGAAAAAGAAAAAAAAAATAAATAAAGCAGCTGTCTCTTTCATTTTAATCTAAATAGCAATGGAATATTTCTACATCAAATCCATCCATATTAGACTCCCTAAATTAATTTCACGGGTAGGCAGAAAAAATACAATTATTGTAGAACACTATGTTACAATCGTATCATAAATTTGTGCTTGTATCTATTAAATTTGTCAGCACCACAGAAGGTTATACCTTTAATTCATGGCAACAGTTTTCTTCACATGCTGATGATTTATATTTTGAAACATGTAAAGTATCAAATAGACCTTAGAAAGGATTCTACAAGATCTTCACATTTAAAAGCAGCACCATTAAAAGTAAACAACTGAGTGAAAAAATAAAGTAATTATAAAAAGTGTTCATTTTCACAATGCTGAATGTAATTGTAAAGATGAGAAAAATTCACCATCAAATATTGCTGGATATTTGAAATCTGTTTATGAATTTTTGATCAACAAAAAATGAGATTAAAAAATGTGCTTTTCTACCTAAAGAGCAGAGAGCACCAGAATCACAGAATGAAGGTCAAAATTTCATTCACATTGCAGGAAGAGACTCCTCCCCCCAAAAAAAATAAAATATATAATATATAATATATAAAATATATATATTTATAATTAATTGTGTGTAAAACTGAGCATTAGATTATAGGATGTATGCTTCTGCCAATAAAGTAATTCACAAGTCGTACTGCATTTTCACCAAGATTATCATATTCAAATGAATGTTTCTTGCTCATCACATAAATAATTAAATTTTTGTTACACTAACATTAACAGTGGAACAAATTTATGCTCATAAAGTTATAGCTACAGCTGAAAGTCATTTCATATCATTTATACATACTAAGTTGTCATGGAGAAATATCTTATTCATATTGCATGATGAGAGTTGTGTAACTTTTTTTTTGTATTACAAAACTCCCAAGTCTTTCAAAATACCAACCAATTCATTACACTAACAAGGCCATCATAAAACAACAACAAATCAACCACTACCCAAAACATTATCTAAAGCCAATATTTGTGAAATTTAGGCCTCCACAATTACTGCACAACATCCACAGTTGGTGTTCCAAACCACTGAAAAGAAAGAATTGTCAGTGCAGGCATTTGGTGGAACAACAGAACCTGTTCGAGTTGAATATGGGGGCCTAAACTTCACAATTGACCTAAAGCCCCGTGACAAAATTATTGTCTCAACTACTCACAAAGATGCCTGACATGCATTTCTGACAAACTTGTGACATCCTCTGTCTCACAATTGAAAATCGTACAATAAAAAATACCCAGTTTTAATTCACACAGTTTAACCCAAGGTTGATAAAGCCCAAATGGAAAAGCAAGGAACAACAACAAAAAAAGGTAAAAATCTGTGAGACACTGACAGATAAAATTGATGTCGCAAGCATTTAAACATTGTAAACTGTGAAACTGGAGTAGCTACAATTTTTTTTTTTTTTTGCCAGATAAATTCTCTCAAAATGGACCTGAGGACTTTTCAGTCTAATATCTTCAACCGAAAAACATGACAAATTCTCAATAATAATTGGTGGCTGTGCTCAAAGATAATTAATAAGGAGCTGTGCCACAGAGATTGTTTCATTATTGTTTTTTTCTTGAAAGCCAGAGACAGAGACAGAACTAGATAAAGTTGTAGCATCTACAGAGACTGAAAGTGAAAAGTGATTATTTAAAAAGCAAGAAATGATCTAAATACAGAGACAAAAAGACAAAATGTTCAACAGAGAAACAGCATCACACACATTTACCTCATAAACATAACGCTGTGGAATGGTTTCTGCATAAATTCAGTGACGGACTTATGAAAGGGGGTTAAATTTTCTCCAGTGTTCTAGCAACACATAAAGCATTGCCATCCATAGATTTGAAGACAGATAGCCTACTCTTTACCCTGTCATGGCCCCTCCTGATCCTCTCTTTCCGTAATTAGCAAAATTAAAGAAATTCATTGTAATGACAAATACTGTCTAACTGATGGGAAGCATCTATTGGAAGCAAAGTACACAAGGAACATTACATCATCAAGTCTTATTATCTGACTCTGGGTGCTGAGATGGGCAGAAGGGACAGAAAGAAAACAGTTGGTCACATTAAAATATGCTAGGAAATATGAATTCATGAAGAAGGCTGACTGCAGTTCCCCATTTTTCTTACAAGAAAAATAAGAGCAAATGCATGTATAAAGAGTATAATACTCTTGACACATAAAAACATATTTGTCTTGCAGCCAGTCAATTTTTCATCAAGCTGAATTACATGTATTAGTATCACATACAGTTCATATACTTAATTCACACACTTTCATATCTGAAAAATTTTGAGCTAGTTTGACTAAAATAAGAGAGATTGTGAAATGAAGAGACAGTGAGCTACATTTCAGAATTGGCCAAGATCAGAAGGAAAACTGGCAAACATGAACAATAAACGTTAGCACAGAAACCACCTCATAACATAGTGACATACTTATGTTTTGTCCATAAGAGCATTATTTACTTATTCAGAGATTAACATTTTTTCAACTGTGCAAACAAAAACATCACTATCAGACCCCTTTCTTCACATTCAAGCCCAGTGTCTTATGGCTCATTCTGACTTGCTACAAGACATTTGTCAGCAACTTCCATGTGGTAATTGTCATATAGTTAATAGTCTTACATCTTTAAGGCAGCCAACTTTGTGTGTAGCCATGCAAGGCACACCAAAAGAGACAGAATTCTCAAATATTATATTGTATCCATATTTTAAAAAAAAAAATACTTGGATTAAGCTGGGTATTGACTTATTAGAATGTCCAAGAATTGAATGGTTTGGCCATGTTGTGAGAATGTTATCTGATCCTACCAGCAATGCGAATTTTCAACAAAGTGAGTCAGGCTTCAGCAGCAGATGGCAACCAAGAAAAGATGATTTGGTGGAATGGATGAGGTACTGAGAAGAGACCAAGTAACTGTCATCAAACCAGACACCTGGTCCAAGAAAGACAACTTCATCTCCCCCAATGCTTAATAGCATGAGAAGCAAAGCATAACAAACATTCATAAGATAAGCTAACACTGAAACTTGCTCTAATCAAGGAACATTTACGTCATAGTCTTATCATCAGACTCTCAGTACTGAGGCAAGCAAAAAGGAAAGAGGCAGAACAGTAGATCACATTCAGACATTCTTGGAAAAATGAAATTCACCAAGATAGCAGATATGTATGAAGAGAAAAATGGATGTCTGATTTAACTGCTTTGAAATTTCATAACTCCAAATAGCCCAGAGCAATGCTATTGTAGGCTAATCAGTGTGTACTGACAAGCTTAACTGAGCATGCAAAGATGAATTTCATGATCTCTGATCACCAAAAAAATGCACAGTTAACACCAAGTCTTACATGGCACACACAGTTTCATCACATTCATCTGTACTTGATGTGATCCTGAATAATGGTGTCTGCATAACAAAAAATGGAAGTTTTAAACTACTTTGAGTGAGGGGAAAAAAAGGGAAAGCTGTGGGGGAGAGAGGAGAATAGCAAAATAAAATGTTAGTAGCAAAGAATTTGAAAAAAAAAAAAAATAAAAAAATAAAGGAGATAAAAGGCAAGAAAAACTATAATACAAGCATATGGAGGAAATAAAGCTGAAGAGACCCATAATACAAAGCATACTTTAATTACCATTAAATACTGAAAAAAAAAAGCATATAAAATGTTCAGGTTCTCAGGAGAACTCAAAATTTCAAACCAAGTTTTTCTGATGTAAAGAAAAGTGAACTAAACAAATATAAACGAAATAAAATGTGACAATGTTTGTGCAATTGAATAATAATAATAGTAATAAAAAATCATGGTTTGAAGAGGATACAGAAAGAAGTTCTAAGTTTGTAGTAAAACATGAGGAAAAAAACTGGTTAATAAATTCCAACAGAAATTAATAAATGTCGAAAAAAAACAACATATTCCTGGCAAGAGCAATGATCATGTACATAATTATCCTTGGTAAATTCAGATATATATACACACACAATATGACACTGTAGCATGAGTTCATATTCTTCAGGAAAAAGTTCAAAAGAATACTTGGGTCTAAGCTCAAAGATAGTAGGCTCATAAAGAAAGATAATATGAAACTCAAATAGATATTTCAGGCCATTTAAAAACAAAAATGCAGGGATTTACTTTAATAATTTGAATTCACATTGATGTATATCTTTCTTACTGAAGACTAATTCATTCCTCTGCTGGAACATAAAAATCAGTTTGCATTTGAGTTTCATACATTATGCAATGTATTCAATAAGGCATCAGCATTTGCAGAAGTTTATTAATTGTCAGCACTTCTAAAGTCATCTCTACAGTTTCTATAGCATGACTTATCCTCATGTGTTTGTTGAGATGTTCCAATCAGTGGTCAGCTTTTTTTCTGCAGGATCTCTCGCTGGTTATTCTGAGTCATGGGCTAGAAGTCCCAATTGCTGATACAAAAAATTGGTTACTTTTATTAAAAATAATCATCAAAACAATTTCAACAACACAAAGAGAAGACACTGTAGATAGACACTGAAATTGTGAGAGTACAAAAAGTGTAAAATTAAAATCAAGTTTGAGAAATGAAGAATGGAACAACATCTTGTTAAATTTGGGGAGTGGAGGAGAGTAAAGGAGGCAGGAGGATATTGTAATATTATTTGTGACTCTCTGACAGAGATAGTACAAAATTTATAAAAAATAAGTTATATTTAAATCTATGGTTTGTTCTGTATATAAAGCAATTAAGCAATTTATCCATCATAAAGTATGACTTCTAGATCATAAATCAGATGCAGAACTGCTACTATTTAGAAGCCTTAGACTCATTTTGATCACTAAATTTGAACATTGCAAAGTTCACAGTTCTACTGCAAAGGGAAAGGGATGATGAGCAGATTGGAAAAATTATGTTCCTAGAACAGTAAAAACAAAGAGGGATGTTAAAAATCAATACCAAAAACCATGTTATAATTAATTCACAACCATTAGAAATTGAGAACTCAAAGCCAGATAGTGAACATTATCATTTGCAATATTATCTAGAACTGAGTGCCTTTAAAGTTGTTGCTCATGATAAAGTTTCTTGATATATACACCTTGAAGTCTTTCAAGGAACTGGCACAGAATTCAGAATCATTGATCAAACATTTTCAGGGAAGCCATACCTAAGAATGACCACTGGAAAATGAAACATTTTCAGCTGGTGTGTATCCCACGATCTTGTACATATTATCTTTCTCACATAGCTTGATATATATATAACTTTTAAAAATAAAATCTGAATTTGTGAGCAGAAATATGCTACATAAGATTTTATCTTCTTAATGTATAGTAGAAACTGATCACTCTATAATGACCTTACTAAGATTTATCCATTAAAGCATGGATTCCTGATCATTTTGTTAAACATTATTACTCATTAGAAGGCACTTCAAACTGTTATGGGCAATGTCCATCAGCCACAGTGCAATATGGTGTATAAAAGATCATAGTGTATGTTATGGAATCAATACATAACAACATGTGTTTATTTCAGATACCATCTGCTTGCTGTAATGGACCTAAAGCCAATGTCAACACTAGTGTGCAATTAACAACTTCATTGGCTCCATCAATAATATTGGAAGATTGTTCATTAAAGCATGAATTCAGTGAATGTTTTGGTAATTATCTCATGTGGTACTATATTGCTACAAAAATGTGAAAGTATAATAATAGCTTATCATTTGTATCCACATACTTCAATGGTTTCACACACTGAGGTATACTGATCATTTTGAAACATTTTAGTATCATTTTTAGGATAATTGTTTTCTTGCTCATAACTTCACAATCTGAGCTTAGGCAAGATCACAAATCCTAGATACCCAGCACCAAAAGATGTTGCAAACAGATACAGTCAGGTGAAATGTATTTGTGAAAGAGTTTCCAACTGGCTAAAGAAGTTATGCAGCTTGCATCATTTTCCTTCCACCTCTGTATTTGATAAAGAAGAGATTAAAACAGGTGTACTTGTAACCATGGTCTACTGATACTGCCACTTCAATATGAATGTTTGAAAGTACATATAGTATGCAATTCTTGAATCTTACTCACTCTTCAAGTATAGGTGCCTCGGGTTTTGACTTGTCCTTTGGTTTTGCTTTTCCCTTCTCAGCTGGAGGTTTAGGTGGTGGATCAGGTCCTGCATCACGGCGTAGAGCTTGCGGTGGGGGAACAGCAGGGATGTTCATGACCTGTGAGTGACCCCACAGACCTTTCCTAAGGTAAAATAAACATACATGTTCAATTTCTGGTAAGAACTGATATGTGAAAGATCTACACGTGTCATGTATTTAGGTCTTATTTGGGTACAGCAGAGGTATTCACTGATTTTAAACAAATGTTTGAAATGTTGAAAAGTCCTCAGTGCTACTTTTAAGTAAAAGAGAGGTCACAGAGATTCTTTTATTTGACAACTTTTAAATACAAGAACAGGATTCTACTGATTCTACATATTATGTGATGCCCAGTTCACATCTTTTTATTGATTTACTGCCATTTCAACAAAAGGGGAAAAAATGAATAAACTTGGAACCCTTCCTTTTTTGTCCTTGCTTTGAAAAAAATGTTTCTTTCAACACATGGAAACAACAGTATTCTCTAGACACAAGAAATCAACAGGCACTAGTGGTTTAAAGGAGTCTAATTCATGAGACCAATTTCACTGAAATATTCTGCTACATATTTTATATATGTATCATACGAATACAACAGAAACAAAGAAATGATATGGCAGAAAGAACAAATTATAGATATTTCCATGAACACTTAAAAGACAGTGATCAAATCTTACTTGTGATGATCTCGATTTTTTTGCAATGTGTGGAAAGTGCGGGTAATCAAATCATAGGCCTCGTCACTGGGTTCCCTCCCTTTGGGATTTCCAGTAGCTTGTATCTTTGCAATACAAAGAAATCACTTAAGATACATTAACATAAAGTTTGCATATCAGTATATATATTACTCTTTTTTGTCTATTCACTATACGTTTATAAATATATACCTTACATTCATGCTACAAACCAAACTTATATAATTATAAAAATAAATATATTTTCATATAAATAGTCTCAAACGTTTGCATACTGTAGAAAGTAATTTCATTCAAGTAATTATTATTGTTCAGATAAGTAATTATTATTGTTCAGATATAAGAATCTTGATACATCATCCTCACAATATGAATCAAAATATACATAAAAGAAGACCCTGAAAAGAGCAATGCTACCCTTTTTTTTTTTTTGTCCACAAAATAATGGCACAATCAATTTTGCTTTTTCAGCCCATTTAATGACTTGTAGATCATGTGGTGTATTCTAGGTGACAGTTGAAAACAATATGCACTCCAAAAGAAGCTACTTATTGTGTCCCAAAACCCTTCTTGCTTGTGTTTAGTACATAGCTTTCTTGCCAGTTTGATGCAACTTGAAATAACTGAACTCTTTTGCCAAGTTTAAGTTATAAGTGAAGTGATAACATCCAGATTTGTTCACAGTATAAAAGCAAAAGCTATAGAATTCCAAAAGAGTCTACCATTATGCTGGCCTCCAGTAACAGACTGGATTTAAATTGTTGACAAGCCAAAAGAAGTGAATTAAAATACCTCAGCTTCTTTCATGAACATATTCTCTGAAATGCGTTTCAACATGACATCCTGATGAACACCTTCACTGGCCACTTCTTTGGTAAGGCTTCTTGTCACCTGTCAAATAAAAAATTACATGACATCAACTGAGTTCTGAAAAGAATCTAATTGACTCAAGAGTAAGTTCTCTAAAACACAACCAGGTACAGTACTGAAGACGAAAAACATTTCATGCAAAGACAGACTGTGTGTAAAACTATCATTCATACCTCTAGTACAAGCTCTTCAGCCACTAGCTGAACTGCTGTTTTCTCCGACAAAGCCTTTGATGTTTTATTCCAGTCTGTCTGTCTCTTGTTAATCATTTGTCTGGAACAAACAGAAATGTTAATTTAGCTATCCTGAGCCATAGATAGAAAAACAATGACAAAAACTGTGATTTGAACTTTTTAAAAATATGAAAAATCTAAGGATTAGGAACACTTGAATAAAAATATTTTGAATGTTAACTTGAGTCCTGCAGTATATATTTATATTCATGTGAAAGATGCTAAAGAATATGAGTCCAAAGACTGAGAAATTACTGTGTGTTATGTATAATATATATGTATATATATATATATATATATATAAATATATATATAAATATAT
>JBCAUA010622599.1:0-15987 GCA_038406235.1 Peronia verruculata
CCATCCATCCATCCATCCATCCATCCATCCATCCATCTATCTATCTATCTATCTATCTATCTATCTATCTATCTATCCCTATTTCTTGCTCTCTTTTCTTCCATTTTTCTCTCTCCTTCTTTCTCTCACACTCTGTATCTGTCTGTGTTTCCCGTTTCTTCCTGTTTCTCTCACTCCCTTTCTCTCTCAGGCCTGTGTCCCCGTCAGTCTATCCATCTTTCTTTGTTTCTCTCTCTTTCTTTTGGCGTAATTCTTCTGTCATTATTTCTCTTTGTCAACCATGTATTGTCTCCCTTGCCAGTTAACTTTCTCTCCCTCTGTCTTTTTGTCTCCCTTTTCTTGTTTTCCTTCCTTTCTCTTTCCTTCCTGTCGTCTCCTAGTATACCCTCAGCACAGAAGGTACATTTACAAGAGATCCTGAACCTGTGGAACAGGTAGTACCCATACACATATGTCCATGCACCCATCCACCTGACCCTCTGTTTCTCCTTCTCTTCCTCTCTTCTTCGTTCCCTCCTTCCACCCATGTATACCCATAGCACAGTAATTACACTTACAAGAAATCCTGAGCTGTTTACATAGTGGACACACACACACCCACTCACATTTCACACGCACTCACTCATGTTCACACACACACTCACATACACCCACACATATTGTACCTGGCTTTCAAGTGTTGACATCCACCTATAGGATTGACCCGGGGTGCACAATCAGCGAGCGGTCAAGCCTCCAGCTCTGGCCATTCTCCCTAGCAAATCCTTATCGCTCCTCGAGCTCCTAGCCCTTTCAGACCCCGATCTCTGCTATTCCGACACCCCGGACCGGCACAAACCAAAGCCCTTTAGCGACAGACGAGCCCTTAATCTGTAGTGCTGTAGGTATTGTGGACACAGCTTTACGTCCGTCCCCTCCTGTACAGAACAGTGTGTGCCTGTACCAGTGCTCAGATTGTCTGGGTCGTTCATGAAGACCATTTTTGACTTTTTACCACTCAAGTTTCGTATGTGTAAGAAATTAATTTTTTATGACAGTTGACATTTGGACTTTATCATTCAGATTTGTGAGTTATGTATATATGTAAATGATGCCAGCAATTATCATTAGACTTTACACACTCAAATAATAAATTGTATTACTAGATGTAAAGTTTTCCATTTCAGTTATGGGGCCTCATATCACTTTGAGGATCATTAATGTTTTCAGTAATTATTATAGATATTTTTCTTTTTAATGCCACCAGTCAGCATAGATGTACAAGCTATCACTCAAATGCAGACGCTGGAGTATGTAAAGTTTCCGTGTAAGTTACGGTGCCGTATTTAGTATTACGGTACGTAGTTGTTTTAAGTAATGATCAGATGACACTGTGCTTTTTTTTTTTTCTGCTGCCATGTCTGTCTATGGATTTGATCATTCAGATTTACGGGTCTCAATGTCTGTTTGTGTGAAGTTTCATTTCAGTTACTGAAGCCTCATTAGTCTTTTTTTTTTTTTTTTATAGTCTATCATTTGTTGTTTCAGCTTTCATCAAAGGCAATTATTTCATGGTGCTGCATGTCATTGTTCGGATTTCGTCATTCATATCGTGTGAGCGTAAAGCTTTAATGTTTCCATCCTGGATAACTGAAGTTAATTCCATGTTGTTATATGTGCTGTGTTGATGAATGGGCGTGTTTTCAACTGAATGACGTAAATCCTACTCGTTACAACCTTCAAGAGCAAATCATGTTCGGGTAACATTGAAGGTTATTAGCACTTTTTCATTGGTAAGCGAGTCTACTGGCTAAATGTTTTCAATTTCAATCACGAAAATAGTTATTGATTTCTCAAATTTGAGACTTTAAACAATCATAGACAGATTACTCCCTGGCACCGTCTCCAGACACCATAACTTCTTGACCTGTAGCCAATGCTTTTGTCCTGGTCAAACCTGTGATTGCCAAGTCCCCAGCCCTTCCTTCATGGTGTTTGCGAGACAATTTGGAATGTCAACCACCTGACCCTCTGGCAGATCAAACTGCGATGTTGTGGGGAGGAGGGGCACTGGGGGAGGAAATGGAAGATATCGTAGAATGAATTTGATCAGATGCAGTCTGCATGTTGTTGTTTTGTTGGCCTTATCCATTCACTGTGTCAAGAGTGCCAAATGCTCACTACAGGCTGTCTTCTGCTATGAAACCACGGACATTTTCAGTTGTGGGAAGCCAAAACATAGATCTCGTATCCTAGTTTTGTTGCCCCACAGAGAAGGGTCAGTTGTATTGACCATTACACGTCTTTGAAGCGATTTGCCTTAAATCTATAAGTTAAGAGTCTTTGCATGTCAACGTCCAGATCTACAACTGATTTCTCAAAATTCTGTCAGTGAAAGACGTGGCGGACAATGGATCAGTATGAGTTTACTGTGCAACCTCTAACGTTGATACTCTCTATATTCAAGCAACTATATCCATACATTACTGATCTGCATGTGCATTTCTATGACCAATTCTATTACGAAATTCTCAAATTTACACCAGTTGAAGTCCTCTTGGTCAGTTGTTCAATATGACTTTTGGGCTGTCTCAAAATGCTGTCCTCCAGAGTCCTGGCTGTCAGAGAGCCAATACTCATTTTCCAGTGTCAGCTCTCCGGGTTTGAGAGGATTTCATTTTCCTCTAGCAATGTTGAAAGTCAGTCGATATAGTCGATTTTGCCTCGTGAAAACTTGCCCTTGACCTCACAGAACTGACATGTTGACTCAGCCATTGAGCATGAGCAAAACTGTGGTCAGATAATGATGTCACAATAGTGAGTTCTGATATCGGCAAGAGATCAACTCCGGGATCACCGCGACACCTGCGAGAGTCCGACCTTCCTGGCTTGATGCTGGCGTGGGGATAGGTGCGTCATATAACGACATTGGAATAAGCCTGGGTGTATTAGGCTTTGCAGCATGGCATCATAATGTGAGGATGCTCTCACAGATCGAATTCAAGATGTGGATCTAAGGCTGGTGTTTGTGCGTTGTTGTTGTTGTTGTTTTTTCCTTTTCGTAAGCCTCGTGCATTCTGAAATGCAATACAAAATGCTGAATCCTTAACTTTTAGGTGTTTTATAATTTTACGAGATGCTAAGTTAGAAACAATGAAATATGTTTCTCTCACCCATTGAGGGATAAAGCCATGGGTTTATGACAAAATGCAATCCCTTTGTTACCGTCAGATAGTCTAACTACTGTGTCCTTTTGTGGGAGATTTTCTTCTTCTTTTTTTTTTTTTTTCAAATGCCCAGCCTCTCATGATGACATTTCATGCCAATTCTGGTTTTTGCAGACCACGCATTTTTGTGATAAGATCTAATTCTAATAGTTGTCACTGACACAGTGTCCTTTTGAGACAAGATACAATAATTCTAACACTGACAGAGGCATGTGTCAGACTTTCAGATATATTACACTCCTTCATTGTCAGATTTTGAATAGTTGTTTTACGATAAGATAAAGACCCTTGTGGTACAATCAGATAATTGTGTCCCTTTGTGATGTGATAATTGCAAACACGTTAGGGAAATTGTAACGTCATGATGTTTCGTCGCGCCGACCTTGGTTAGTGTCACAGTCAACTTTAGCCTGAGTAGTTTATATGTTTACCTCAGAGTTTGTGCCATCGGTTCCTTTTATCCAGGACAAAATTGTTGTGAAACGTGGCGGTAACGTGGAACACCATTTGTGACGTCACGGCACTGACATTGTATTTCTGTGAGACAAGTACATGTACTAATTTTGTGCGATTTGCGGTGTAGATGAACCATCGGGAAGTTGTTCTGTTTCTGGTACTGGGAAGCTGTACTAAATGTGATTATTCTTGTCTCAGTTTTTTTCCGAGGTGGGTGTCAGTAATTTTGTGGTCTGATGTCTTTGTACTCTGTACTCTGCTACAAACATTTCTCACACCCACACACGCCCACACGTACCGACACACACAACGACACGGCTGTCTTTCCTTGTTCAGTTAGCCGGTGACATGCTTTCTCTTGTCTCCAATAAATAGATGGCCCAGACCACTTGGCGTTATCTTAAACGATGCTGTAGTACCCTCAAATGTCGATCGTGAAAACAGAAAATGGAAAGTGGAAGACATAGAGGAAATGTTCAGATTGCTCACCGTATTAACTCTTTGTTGATGTGATTGCAAATGTCAGTCTTTTGTTCAACCGTTGTAGGTCTGTCAATAGGTGTTGTTCGCATGCCTTTGTAACATTTAAAACAGCATGTCCAAAATACTCTGCCTGCTCAAGGCTTGGCTAATCAAGCCAATCTTTAATTCACAAGTGGTTCTTGCCCCGTAAAGATCAAAATCAGCTCTTGACTCCATCCATGCAGAAGGATTATTCATGTTCCTGTCTAATTTCTGTTCTTGAAAACCTCATTCATATTGTTTTGCAAGAAAATGATACATCCTTTTTTTTTTTTTTTCAATTTATTTCGAGCTTTTGATTGTTACCGCTGCCATACCAGATTGTAAGAGTTAAAAGACCGTTGTGTAGACCACAGCTGAAATATAGTTGTACGTTTATCAAACATTGTCCAGCTGTGCTGTTTTCTCCAAGGGTTAAGTGATGAACTGTCTATCTCTCGCCTCGCGTGTTTGCTGTTGTTTTGGGCTGTAGTAAGTGGAATGAATATTCGTTAGTTAAGCCTGCCCGGACTGGGATACATCATAAGAATTGTTGTACTTATGGTAATTGACTGCGGCATCGCCGGCTTTTGGTGATAACTTCATGAGCACAGACCAATTAATTCGTTGTGGATTAAAATTCTGCAGTTTGTAGTGTGTTGTAGTATTCTGGTAATTTGATTCAGTACTGTTTTTCCACTTCTTGTCACAGTGCGTTTGTTGTTGGATTTGTTGTTGTTGTTGCTGTTGCTGTTGTTGTTGTTGCTGTTGTTGTTGTTGCTGTTGTTGTTTTGTTTGTATTTGTTTTGTTTATAAATATCTATTTAACTCTCATCTCCGCTAGACAATACATGTGAGATTTGGGCTCTTCAGTGTGTGATATTTTACATTTTTAGAGTGATACTTCTCAGCGCTTCTTCTTTTTTTTTTTTTCTTTCTTTTTTTCTATAGGCCTGCATTAGAGTGCAGATAGATTTTTCAGTTAAAAAAAACCTTGTCATTCTGTTTAAGAATTCTGTGTATCTAGAATCTCTCTAAGGAAAGTCAGGGCAGTTCTCTTTTGCAGCGTATTCTTTTTTGTAGTAGATCTAGCTATTATTTTGATCATCATCTATTCTTGAGCGAGACAACTGGGAATGGTGTCTGTCGTTTTCTGTCTGTGAAGTAATCGCCAGCTTTGGTTGCTTGTTTGTTTGTCTGTATATGTCTATGTATAAACTCTCCAGCAATACCAATAATGCTGATTCTGCGATGGCATCAATAGGATGATAGTTTGAGCCGACTCTTGGGCACATAAAGAATGTAGATTTGGACACTCTAGTTCGCTATGTATTCATTCATTATAGAGTAAAAAATTGAGATCATTATACTTCATCGACGTTGAAAAGTTTGATGATTTTTGCTTCACTATGATAATGCAAGCCTGCTTTTGTACACATTCAACCTAGATCTTGAGTGAGAAAACAGTGGATACATGGACTTTTTGATATTCTATGAAATGGTCACCCTTTGCTCTAGCATTATATATAATATATATCTATATTATAAAATTGCAAGTAAATCCACAATAGATTGATGGACTTTAAAACTGCTGAATGGATCCATCTGAAATTTGGCACACAACATTGTTGCATATGCAGCTGTGTTCCTATGCACATAACCCTGAAAAAAAAAAGCTTATTGTCTTTGGCGCTATTCTACAAATGCGGCAATAATTGAATAATAAACTCGCGAGGCTGCTTGATCCGAATTGTACGTTCGGTAGTATGGCGCGTTCAAAACACGTTTTCTTTGAATGACTTTCAGTTTAATTTACCAAAACATTAACATTGAGGTGCCCAAGCTTAACATGCACTTAAACTCGCGGGGCTTTTTATAATATATTTTAAAAATCTCCCATGGAAGCCCTGATTCTCTTCTACTACATTATATATATTATCTAATATATATATAGTGAATTGCATGTCTTGGCGTTGATGTAATCTGACGGTGGCGAAGCTGCCGTTCCTGCTGTGCGCTGTCATACTGTAACATAAGGGCTTGTCTTTGAAACACTTTGCTTCGAGAAAATTTAGAGTTAGCCTTGCGACTCATGGTACACAAAATTGAATTTTGTTTCCTCGTGGAATAGACTGTCCTATCATATCGTGAAAAGTATTTTTTTGGATAGATAGGGAAGTTTAATATTAAAGTGTGAAGAAAAAGGCGTTTGTTCAAAGTACGTAAGTATGGTACGAGCTTTTGTTTATCTAGACGAGGGCTGGTTAAGGGTCGTGTGTTTCCATGTGCGGCTCAGTTGTTAGTTCTGCACAGTCTGACATTGAAATAGGCGATGTAGATCTACATACCGGAGCCACTTAAGTACTCAACCTTCGCCAGGCTATGTATGCAGGCAAGCAAGCAAGCAGGCAGGCAGGCAGGCAAGCAGGCAGGCATGTTGTTCTGTCGGAGAATTAACGAGTGAGCCATTTTATTGCCATTCCTACCCGCAGCAGCAGCAGAAACAACAATAACAACAACAACAACAACAGTGTTTTGTACGATAATGTACGTGTTTGGAAAGGAGTGTTGTAGCAGTGGGGAGCGAGAGAGATCGAGAAGGGGGAGGGGGGGGGGGACATAAAATCATGATGTATACCATGTTATGCTGGCCATCCTTAAACAACAATAACAACAAAAACATCAACACCAATAACAACACACGGTCTTGTGTGGTGATGTCCGTGTATAGTGAGGACTGAGGGAGGGTTGGTAGAGAGAGGATTATAAATTGGGATATGCTTACTGGAGAGTGAGCTCCACGTACACCGGCCGGCACTCATAAAGTGCGGGTCTCTCAAACCTCAAAACCCTCGTGTACATATTTGCTTAACCCTAGAGATGTCATGCGCTGATCTGGTCAGAGATTCGCTCATTGTACAATCATGTACTTCGCGTTAAGGTTCTTCCCCAACTACTCAGGTGGAGCGACACAGGCGACGGTCTTTAAAGGAAAAGCCTTTTCATTAGATGTTTTGGCCTTTAACTTCCTGACACCTTGAAGAATCCCGGCCCTAATACACCGTACGGTAAAGGGATACCAGGCTTACATCATCCTTGGGTCCAAACTGGCTTTTCTGGGTCATTTTTAAAATGTCGTGATATAGAAACTCTGATACTATGGCATAGTTTGTACTGGCGCTTTAAGGGTTAAAAAAAGGCGCAGAATGTGACATTATCGCAATGAGTCATTCAGTCAAGGACTGCACTCATTGTTTGAATATGAGTTTATGTAAGAGGGCGGGAAAGTAACTGTTACACGCATGAGCATTATTTTGACGAGACATTTCAGTGACAGTCCAGCTTTGCTGTTTGAATAGTACTATGTTTCAAGGATTTCCATTGATGCGTTATTCTTATGTGGGAATGCTATCTCAGTACAGAACGAGATCTTCTGTTGCTAATCTTTTTTGATATGTGAAATTCCTTTCATAACAATCTCATCAACATGGATGTTTGATTCGTGAGTTCAGTTGTTTGTTGTCCTGTCTCCATTTTGGGCATTTTGGAGATATTTATGTCGTGTGAAAAAGGGACATTATATCTACCATAATCTGTAGTCATGTCACTGATGGCTTGCCCAAGGTGTATTTTGAAAATCATTTTGTCCTATCTTTTATGTACAAAAACAGTTACTAAACATAACTCATCAATTTTCTCATAATATTGTGAGAAATGAAGATAGGGCAACAGAGGACTGAGCTCACGAAATGGTGCATGTTCCTTATAGTCAAGCTTGATTTTGTAAACATTTTTCACCATGAGAACATCATATAATGAGATCGCAGATCGCCAGTTTATCTCATTGTTATTGAAACACATAACACAATATTGTTATGTTATTTTTTTACCACGGTTGTGGACAGCTGAGATAACCACCACTATAGGAGGTTGAAAAGCTTATAAAAACCACCAGTTTATTAACTGCCAGTTCTTAACACAATAGTGTTATGTTATTTTTTGGCCACTATAGGAGGTTGAAAAGCTTATAAAAAACATAACCAATTCACTGTGTAGCTTGGCCTGTGAACTTCGTAGATGCAAGTTATCGTAGCTTTTCCATTGACGGCTTTTTGGGGTATCACATTTTATATCGATATTTAACAAAACTTCCTGAAGATAACTCCAGTTCCCTATTCCAGTCAGGCGATTTGTGAATAAATCTTAACCTTTTTTCTGTCTGTCTGTTTGTCTCTCGGTCTGTCTCTCACTGTCTGTCTGTGTTTCATTTTGTTCCGATTCCTTTCACAAAGTTATTTAATTGTACTTGCTGACTTCAGCCTCAGAATTGTTCCTGCCTTCTGTCGGATTATGTTCTGCTTATATTTTTATCTTGTTCTCGGCGAATCGGATTGAAATCAGTGACAAAATCAATATAATAGGATCAGAGTCAAGTATTGATCTGTTGTGTGTTATCTCAATTGTTGGCTCATATTTAATGCTCCAGTGCGTGTATATTGTCTGGCTACTTGAGGTTTTTCTTTCTGCTCCACGATAGTACACGGCTGTCTTGTGCTGCCTGTTCATTCACTAATCTAATAATAATAACAACCAAAACAAAAAAAAAAAAACATAAAAATACTACCAATGTTTAGTTTCAAGAACATCAAAACACAGCGGATGTAATCAAAAAGTTCCAGTCTCCACAAAATTTTGAATGTGGTCATTTAAAACTGTTTGCATATCTCTGTCAATAATATTAATTTAAACGTCTAACAGCCCTCAGGATTTCTTACCATGGCGCAATAGTCTCTCTCTATAGTATGTGTCAGATATTGATCTGATCAGAGGATTAACAGCTTTGTTCGAGCATGTTCAGAGAGGTTACATAGGATTAATATTCTGTCATTATATGAATTGAGAGTCCGGCGAAAAACAAAATCATCATAGTATGTCGACTATAAAGCCAAGATTTGCGTAATAAGACAGTTATTCAGATCAAGAGACCCAATGACTTGGCAAGAAGTAGTATAAGACAATTTCCTCAAATAAATCGACAGAGAATAGACGTCTAGAGGTTAAAACTGTCTGCCATGTTGCACAACTTGGAAACTTTGAATCCTCTAGAGAAACCTGTTATATAACCAACTTGAATTTTTTAGTGAATGATCCCGCCAATTAGGTGATCAATTCATCTTTCCTGTAAATTGAAATTAGATTCATTTCCAGTGCCAGAGATGAAAACAAACAGACGGTAGAAATGGAATATGGATATCGTTTTTTCCGCTTGTTGATTCTGTAAACCGCAGTAGTCTTGACATAATGTAGCCGTGACTGTTGCGCCTAGCGATGAGCTATTATACAAGAACCCTAACCCAAACCTGCCACTCTCCTTACTGCACTCAGGCCATAGTAAAGCGGAAAGCTCAGTTGTCTTCTCTTCCCAGCCAGCGCTGTGACGTCATACTCCTTCACCTTGGCAATATTTGTTTGTTTTAAGCGCCGTATAACTAGGGGGGAAAAAAAGCAAGAACTTGTGTAGCCTGAAATAAAACAGTACCAGTTGCAGATTTCTGGGACATATGCATTTGTAGAGCGCCAGATAGTCTTGGCATTTGCTGGTTAACAGGAGATGATGACAGGTTTATAGATCGTTGTATATAAATGTCTTCATGTTTAAGACATGAACTGTCAAGCAGCAAATGACAAAAAAAGAAAGTAATTAAAAGTGACAAGTAGAGAATTGTTAAGTTAAACATTAAATACGCTGATAAAATTCGAAGTTAGATAAATTGATGGAACTTCTCAAATTCTTAGTCCACTGGCCTAAGTGTGTAGATCATTATGATAACTTGTACTTGAAAACATTCTCTGAAAATGATGTTCGTCAGTGGTGCTGTCTCTTCTATCCCATTCTGTCACAAATAACTTTCTCTTGGTCACTTTTTCCATGACTCGTTCTCTCTTCGTTAACGCTAAAGATCTCTAGACAAGATCAATGCTTAAGTTGTTTAAAAGTTTGTTTGCCGTACAAACAGTGAAAGTTCTTGGCTAAATTTGCAGACACTTGTGAAGGCATTAAGATTCCGTCTCGGCAAGAAATCCTGCAATCTCAATGAACCAGAGGGACCTCTCTTGTAGGTAGTTTATCCTTGAGGAATTGACATGTGTCATGGACATCAATTTAAAAATTGGCCAGTCTTTGAGTGTGTCCGTGTCCGAGTATTTTGGTCAGTTTATGGTCTGAATATTTCAGCCAGGACGATCAGTCTTTGAATGTTTGTGAATACATGTGTATTTTGACTACAGAAATAGTCAGTGACTCAATGTCTTAGTCTGAATATTTTCACTACGGAAATGTCCTTGCCTAGAAATATCCGAATATTTTGGCTACGGGACGTTTACCCAGCCAACTTCACAAGTATCCTGCAGATAGATCAACAGCTATGACCACGTAATCTTGGAGCTTTTCCATACTCATGTCAAAGTGAACTATCAAACAGCATAGCGCTGCAAGAATATGACCAAACACCTGGGCATCATTCTGAAGAATAAGCCAATGTCTATTTTTTTTTTTTTTTAATGACATGGAATTTGAGCTTACTGCTGTGAATTTTCCTTTTCTTTTCTTTTCTTTCTTTTTACATATATATTAGATAGATACAAACGTAACCCAGAACGCTAGCACAAAAAAAAAAAAAAAAAGAGAAGAAGAAAAGGAAAAAAAAAATGTAAAAATCAATCAATAACTATTATAAGGTGATTTTTGTTCCATATATATGATTTTTTTGTCGGAAGAATTCAACTGTAGACTTTTGGGCTGTCCACAGATAACACTGCTAAGATAAGACACGTCATGGTTGTGTACATTATAAGGTCACGAGGTTGTGTGCATTGTGACATCATACATGAACACCTGAGACGCACAACCATTGATTTTGGAACACTTGCATGACCTGACTATGGCATATACATGCACGAATTTAGCGGAGAGGTTGAACAGCTCCAGGTGTGGTGGCATTCACGGCATGAAATAACCGACTCTTCCTTCCCCCCTAGCCCTGCCCTCCTTTTTTCCTCCCCACCCATCTCCCACCTGATTGTTCCTGATGCACGCATTCACATAGAACAGTTTGTAGAGTTGACTAAGTCTGAGCCAAGTTCAGTCACTTGTTTCTTTGTTTGCTGTGTGGGGCCTCCTTCAATACTGACCAGACATATTGTGTCTCAAAAATAATGATCTCTTGCAGTATTCTATAGATGTCTAATATTCTTGTAACCATTAACTGAGATACCGATTTGCCTTGGAACAAAATTTTGTGTCAGCGATTTCAATTTGGGCAGTGAACGGTCAAACTTCCCAATAGGACATGGCTAGTTGTCAAAGAGTTAAATACGTTCTTAAATCTTTGCATAACATTTGAATACATTGCTTATCCTTGCAGTGTCAGTCAACGGCATAAATAGTATAATCTCTGGCTTTCTGTGGTCACAGTGGGAACACACTTGACATATCGTGGGATCAGCCAAAGTACACTCCGGATCTGAATGATTCATTGTGTCGACACGACCACAGACAAAAATTCCAATTGCAAAACTCGTGGGCGGTCATACTGTTTGCCTTTGCCATAAAGTTATCATAATATTTAGATATGCGAAATCAGATCGATCAAGGAATAGATCGAATTCTTTTTGTCTTAAATATTTCTGTGCCACCTCAGCAAAGGGGAAGTAGTGTCATATCGAAGGTAAATGATCATGTTGGAGCAGATATTTATATTGGAATTCTGCAGCTTTAGTTGAACGGTAGCATAAGTGAGAGCGTGTGTAATGTAGACAGTGGGATACGCATAAGATGGCAACTGAGTTGTTTTCTGGAGATGATAATATATTGACATGGTCCACTTGCAGGTCATACCGAGTCAAAGCTTGCCGTTCTGTGAGGGAAATGGTCTGGTTATCCCTGCCTGGAGAATGTAGCACTGTAAAACTCCCAGAGAATCCCCCTGCCCCCCCCCCTCCACCAAATTCCATTCCCCCACCACGAGAAGACAACCGTATCCATTCATTCAACTATTTACATCTTTCAACCATCTTGAAGGCGGGCTATCTTGGTACCTAATGAATACAGAGATATGTTCAGGCGCTACTCATGCACACATAGTGCAATCGCTAGTTTGATGTCATCTGAATATGCAGTGTGTCCGATTTCTTTACTTAGAGACGAATATTTTTGTTCAGTCTGAATAGTCAAGCGTATTTAATTTGTGAACATTATACAGCATCTAAGAGCAAGATCGTCAGCCAAACTGCCTGACCTAAGCGCTGACCTCAGGCCAGTAAAAGTGACCGAGGCACAAGCGATAATTGTCCATCTCTTGACCATGAATTTAATGTGACCAGCGACCAGCGGTCAGAACTGCGAGGACGTCGTGCAGGGACAGAGACCAGGCCTTGGCCGCTGGAGGATTTCAATGTCCAAAAAAAACTTCAGCCGTCCGCCTCCTGCAAAGTCCGAGCCACCGGGCGAGGGCCTGGGAGGTCATCATTCGGTGTGTGGGGTATTTTTTTTTCTGTGCTTCTCTTATGCATATGTGTGTATGTGAGCTACGGGTCTGCGTGCGGGTCTTTTAACCATAACAATGCCGCAACATTGGAACGTCACTCAATCTCCAGAGAATTGATTGTCATTTACAAACTTATGATAAAGTGGAAACTGTTCTAAACTACATTATGTATGATGTCTTTCATAAATGATTCTAACATCCCATCTTTTGTTCTCCACGTCGCCGTCGTCGGCGTCGTTGTGTTGTAGTTGTTGATGTTGATGTTGATGATTCCAGTGGCTGGATATAGCTTAATGCAAAAACTACTGATTGTGTTATCACCGATGAAAATGTCAAATCTATCTATCGAGGACTGTTATTCACATACTTGCTGACATGCTTACGTAGACATACTCATACAAATACATAGCTTTCACAGACACACATATATACACATGCAGATAGAAATTTGTACACAGACATCATTTTCCAGTTAATGTTTTTTAGGTTTTTTTTTTTCGCTGCTTCATCCAAACGTTAAAAAGAACCATTAAAAAAATAAAGATTTTAAAAGGTTGTAATTATCAGTGAACGGATACTTCGTTGTACACATCTGACATTCTAGCCCAAAATGGCCGTATAGAGTTTGGAACAGGACAACAGGCTTAATCCGAATGACACCCTCTTGATTACTTGGCATGTGTGCTGTAGCTCCTAATACCACTGGCCAGCTGATGAAGCAGATGCGTTTCTTATGTGTACGGGTCAAACACGATCGAGCCCATGAAACAAAATGCCGTTCATACTAAACTCTCACTCCTCTTGCCCTTTGACTCGTTTTTTTTTTTTTTTGGTCATTGCCCGGGGGGAGGGGGGGGGGAGTTTGGGATGGACAAGGATTTAATGGTGAATCTTAAAACCCCACAGCTCTTCTAAACTTGGACGGCGTCTTGCTGTTCGAACAGCTGGGGTGAAAAAAAAAAAAAGAAAAGGAAGAAATTGTTTCAAAGTGAAATTGTACGAACTCAACATCTAAATCAGTAGGAAGAGAGGTTGCTTTGCTGTGAAAAGATATTTTGAAGACGGTCCTGTCTCACCTTTCTCTCTAAGCTCTGATCGCTTATTGGTCAGTTTGACTCGAAATTTGTAAATAGTCGTGTCTCCAGTCATGTTCTGATATTTCACACTGGATCTGAATTGTCGGGGGCACGGACACGGCACGACAACTCAGAGACGACCTTGCGGAGTTGGGGTGGCTTGAGATGCCAAATTGGACTTCAGTTACTGACTACTTAATGCCATTGAGAATCATCCGCAGACACTATCTTAGGAACAATACTATGCGAGTCTGGTGTGGCAAGAAGTGTGATTCATTTGAAGTAAGCCTGCATGAATAATTATAAGCCTGGCAAGAACACTACTTAGCCTGCAGAACAGGAGTAATGCAGTATATTTATCTCAGATAAGCGTGTTGTTTGCAGTGGCCGGGTATTTCCCTGATGAAGATGGCTTATTCACGTGAGATGTAGATAGCCTATTAACAGTATTATTCATTTAAAGTATCGTTACCTGTTTGCAATATGTAAGGTCAGCTTTAATTATGGGATAAACGCATGGTATTCAAATTGGTTCATCGTGATTGATGTCTACCTGCAAGGCGCAAACTCCCAATTCTTATGTTTGAATGTAGTAGATATATAAAGAACAGTAATCTCCCTGTACAGTAATCTCCCTGTTTTCAGATGTTATATAGCGCATTTGTCTGTGCGTGGAGAACCAGAACACAGCGCTTTATCTCCTGATTTAATGCGCCATCATGGAGACTAGACTCAAAGTGGTAGATAGTCACTTCTAAACATAAATGTCCCCCAATTATGGTTTGTGTCCGGTTATAAAGTTCACCGAGGTCTTTCTGGTTGTCGTTGCGCCTTGAAGACCAGTAGGTCACCTGTACCTTACCTGTAGACGTCGATTGAACGATAAAAGATGCTCTGTCCGTTCTATTTTTGTTGACCAGAAGGTGAGATTTTGATCGTGGGACGAGTCAGTTAGAACATAAGGCCCCCTGGGATGGGCAGTCCACCGGTGACTGTTAGTGTACCTACGGTTGGTCGGTCACATGTTGGACGCCGAATTGGACACGTTTGGAGGGGTTTTTTTTTATTATTATTATTTCTTGTCTACCTCGCGGGCAACGATACGCTGCCAAAGCTTCTTTGGGTTCGTGATTCTGTTGACTTTGTCGTTTAAAAGGGTTGCCCATATTTTGTGTGGAGAATAAGATTGTGTTAAAAGTAGCAACAGAATGAGCTGTGTTCAAAGTAAGATCAGTGTCTGTCTGTGTTAAGAACCGTCCACATTTTCCAGCTTTTGAGTGTGATAAGATTAGTGTTCATGGCTGCATCGTAATTGATGGTAGTCAAAGTTGTTTAAAAAACATACTAAGGCATTATGTTGAGAAAAAGGAAAGGGATGTTCAGCGATGTGCCAGAAAAGATTTTCAAAGCTGCGCCCGGCAAGTTGCTGTACAAAGATGTATGTGAACCAGGACGGATGATATTCAAAGTCATGTCATAAGAAATAGTATTCAAAGTCGTGTTTAAAGGACTGATATTTTACAGCTACGTTACTCCCATAAATACATAATATTACTTTAACACTCTCAATAGGCTGTAAAGTTTGTTTGCTATATTTTGTTTGTTTGATTGTTGTTTATAGTTGTCCTTGACGATAGATTCAGCACAGTGCAAACAAAGACTTTGAATTTGATAAGACAAATGAGAGAGTTACTTATTATTCCGTTCATTCCTGGAATTTTGTAAATGGGCTAATTTCAGAGTTTTTCGATTCTTAGTGTCTTTTTTTTTAAATGGACAGGGCTTTTGTTTTTAGTGTCGGTATTATACTCAAGCTATTTTGGTTCCCTTGGCTGATGTGGACCCTATTTTTGTCACGGGCGGATTTACGGATGGTTGATTGAACCATAAAAATGGCGGATTTAGAAAAGAATTGACCTGAGAGACGTTTAGGTTGAGTTCAGTCTTCACGCCGTTCTCAAAATATCCACTGTAATTTCGTTTTTATTTTGGAGATTTACACCGTAATTAAGTTGTCAGCGACGTCACACTTAACAGATGTCATAACGTGTCGAGGGAGAGATGTGATTCATTCTTTGGACATGCAGCTATACCATCTGTTTATCTAGGTTGTTTTTCTTAAGCATTTCAATCCTAAGAGACAGGATTATCTCGGCTTGTAGAAGTTGCCAATTTTGCTGAGAAATTTTGTGGGTAGAAATT